>LKNJ01001706.1:82046-98793 GCA_002120245.1 Maccullochella peelii
TATATAAACTAATAAGCAGGTGAGCAGAGCAGTTGAAACAGTAAAGAAATGGAAATGGAAATGGAAATGGATTAATGATTGAAATAGAGAGCTAAAGGTAATGGGTACACCGTTTAAATAGTAAGCTAAAAGTAATGGATAAACGGTTGAACCTTAAAGTAATGGATTAAGGACTGAAACAGAAAGCTAAAAGTACAAGCTAAAAGGGGAAACAGCTAAAGGTAATGGATGAATAGTTGAAAAGCCCAGCTTCTGCTACAGTACAAACTTGACCAAACAGACCATAAGATTGACAGTTCAATCAGACAGAAAATGTTGGCAAACACTGCTGTATACTGACACACCAACAGCCAAACACACATGTACTCAGATACAGATACAAACAGGAATGACCTCCGTGTAGACACGTAAAGGAGAAGGAGGAGGCTGGCAGCCAGTCTTATTTTAAGGCCTTCATTATTTTGTGTGGTGTCACTCAGGGGCACACGCTGCATGTCCCAGCTGAGGAACTGGTGCCCACAAGAAGTTCTACACAAGCACTAATTATGGTTCATATCGGTCCAGAGATTACTACCTACACCAGCTTTCAAATGAAAAACCTCTTCTGGCCTCTGACAGCTTGGAGGCTGTTTTGCAACCTATAGGAGAGAGTTGGCATCTCTGACTTTTTGGAGCCTTAAAATAAAGATTATAAAATATGTAGTGTTCAGTACTAACTTGTTATTTACTTGTTGTTTGTTCATACTGCTATTGGGATCACAATAGAACATGAAAGCAAAACATGCAATGACGTTCGAGACAAACACACAAAAGATTAAACCCCCCCCCCCCCGCTAAACTCTAAATTAAAGAGTCAGCTGCTATTATGAGGCGAAACATGTCATTAAAAGCAAGCGCTGTGTGCTATCTGGCTGCCCTGTTTCGTTATTTTTATAACCCAGTGTGGACACTATGACAGAGAGAGTTTTGAACACACCCTGGTTGTTTACCCAACTCAAAAGAGAGATAGGCAAGCAATTCTCAGAATCAGCATTTTACACAACTATGGCTTTAAAGCCAAGGTACTGCAGTCTGCAGTGAACACTGCTCATATTCACTGGTAACTGTAGAACATTGAATTCAGGTTGCATGTTGAATATACTGTATAATCTACCCTTTGTACTGTCATACAGCTGACTGTCATCTCTCTACATGCATTGCAAATGGTTATAAAAGTAATTCTGTTCTGTGGTTAACGCACTCACACATATCGATAGCAACAAGACAAGTCAGCTGACTTGTCTCAGTCTTTGTCACAATAATATGGAACAGCTTCATATTTAGCATCGGCTTATTAATATATACATTAAGCTTTCACCAAGTGGCTAAAAAGAGATGGCTGGAGATGACTGGAAATCTAAGACAGACAGGCAGACAGACAGACAGATATGCAGAGAGACAGGAGGTGAAAGCCAGACACCCAGCAGATTTGGGCAGCTCACAACAGATCAGATGAGATTATCTCTCGCTGATCCCCTGTAAAGTAGACAGCAGATTCATTGATTCCTGCACCGCCTGCTACAGCTCTGGATGCCCAGTCAAAAATCAACCAAAAAGGGGGGGGGGCCCAAACAGCAAGACTACAAACAAATCCTGATCAGTGGTTTCAAAACTGTAAAAACTCCAGAGGAAATAGAAAAATACCATTAGTATCAAGAACCAAACAGCTGAACGTGTCATGCAGTGGTCTAGACGTAATAGCAAATCAAACCTGTGCTTGTTTCATCTTGCATGAATATTTTCACTGCTGATCAACTTTTTGCTCTGTTTAAACGATCTCAGACAACTGAGAGCTTTAATGCACAAAACTGTTGGAGCAGGGCAAAACCCCCTACTCCATTCAGACACATTTGCCACAACACATGTTATCAGAACTCCATGCAATGACAAGGTATGGGAGCAAACTGTGAGCATGTATCGTGTTGTGATGCTAGAGAGCCATTTTGCCTTGACACACTTCCAGAGGGTGTGATCTCAGGAGCCTGACAGTGACCTAGTGACCAGGCTTGGCTCGGGACACATAAAGCCACGCATGTGTCTCTCCTAGCCGCTCTAATCCACGCTGCTACTGTCCCGGATGGGAGAGGCGTGGGGTGGCGGAGGAGTGGGGGTGGGCAAACTGTACGCAACCATCCAGACGCAGAATTGCCAAATATCTCCTGTGTGCACATTTAGACTGTGTTGACTGTACTGTCCAGTTCAGCAGCCACTGTAAATGGGAGAAGCACGTTGCAGTTTGGCTGCCTTGATTCATCTGACCTACTTTCCCCCCCCCTCCCCTCCCCTGTGCCTGGTTTGGGGAGAGGGGAGGGGAGACCACCAGGCAGGAAGCAGCAGGCTGCACAGCATATCAGCAACCTAACATACATATGCTCACTGGGAGAGCACTTCATGCAGATGTAGATCTTGAAGCTACACAGCATTCATCATTCATCAGCAGCCATGAGATACAACTAAACATAAAAAGGAAAAAAAACATTAAATCCTTATCTGCTTTGCATTAAAATAGGCAGGGCTCACACTACACACTCATCATCATCATCATCATCATCAGGGGGCACTGACAGCCTGTCATACATGACACAACTTGCCTCCCTCTCCTCTGGTTTATCCTACAGATAGGCTAAACAGCACGGTTATCTGAATTCAAAAGGCCACTGACCTACATTTCAACAGCTCTTTTGTTGTACAGTGGACTCATCGGTAGCATCTCTGCTGATCACAGACACACATCAAGTAACACTGGAATAACCCATAATCTGGGTCAAGTACAGGCTGGAGGAAATGTGTAAAAAAAAAATAAGAATACAAAAACTGTGTGTCATTTTGTTATGGACAAAATCTCACAATGCATAGTTTAATGTAGGAGCTGATAGCAAACATCCTGGCAGTGGCAGCACTATTATCCTCCCACCATATAAAGCGGCTCTCAGCCAGGACCTTCATCCCACGCTTTCAGGAAAAATAATGTTATTACATTAATGTGGCCCTCCTCCCCGCCCTCTGCTCCGTACCTGCCCTCTCTCAAAGTTTTCCTTCTCCAGCTCCAGGCTGTTGGCCCCTCCAGTCCGACGGATCACTTTGGGGATAGCGTTGGGTACTTGCTGCATGGAGCTTTTCACTCGATCCATTGTCGTCTGTTTTTCACAGCAGCGAAAGAAAAAAAAAAACTCTCAACCGAGAAACAGGCTAGGCTATTTAAAAAAAAAAAAAAAGTAAAAATAAAATCTGCACTAACTATGGCGGGCAGCAGTCCATGCTGTGCTGGACTCGTCGCCCCGTTCACTGGATCATTTGGCTTTTCTGTCCACCACCCCAGTCAATGACAGGAGCAGTCTGAGCGGCACCAGAGTAAAGTGAGACCCGTTTAGAGGAAGACTGCACTTCCGCTTTTCAAAATAAAGCCCCTGTTGCTTAACGTGCTATGTAAATTAAAAGCTGTATAACGTGAAAATACAGCTGTTTGTTTAAATAGAGTCAACTCTGTAGCTGTAAAGCCTTTAATGGAAGCTCTTTGCAACTCGGTCCAATGCTTACATATATGAATCATAGTCCTAGTGTCATAATTACTTGTTTCTAATTAACCCACATGCATAATGGACTGCAACCCAAGAGGACATGTGGCATTTTCCATGTATTTTCTTTTTCACATTTCTAATGTTAAACGAGCAATGTGATGCATGATGGATTGTATGTAAAATATTGCAGGAAATATACTTTGTCGAGGACAAGACGACATTCACCAAAAACAGAAGTGATATGTGCAACAAACAGCGGGGAATTTACAGAAAATATCAGTCTTCATAACACTCTGCAAAAATCTGCACAAAACACACGAGCTCTGTGGAAAGCCTTTATTCACAGTGTCCTCAGAGAAACATGAACAAGCGTCTGCTGTTGGTATGAGGACACCGTTCATGCTGATAAGCGTTGCTGTTATTTAGGTATTTTCTCTGGCAACTGTCACTGACTCCTCCCAGTGTTGTCAGCCACTGGCTGGAGCACCAGCAGGGCCCGCCCACGACATCGGTCATGTGTTGTGATTTTAATTTTCTAGCGTTGTCTTATCGAACAGATACGACATGATATGACTTTACAACAATATTATTGCCACAATAATATTCAGTCTCACATAATTCACATGATGCTTGAAAAACTACTTTAAGTCTGTTGCTGTAGATGATATTGCAGAAGAAATTAAGATTAGACAAGGAACACAATAGATGTAGACATTTCATTTCATAGATGCCTGTTGTTGTAGACAGCAACAATTTAATGGTGACTATCACAATCACTGCCTATTTGCTCTGACAATCTCATAGTAATATGATGTGGAGAAGGTTTAAATCTATTTAATTTCATATAATCAGGAGCTTCAATATGAGAAACATGATGAATGATGACACACAGTCCGAGGCTGTTATATGTGGCCAATAAAGCCAACAGGAACCCTTAGAAGTTTGAATAAATTATAATATCTTATGTGCAACATTACATTTTGCCAGTAAGCCCAAAATTCCTACTCAGTGACAATGCAGTACTTGATGCCATAAGCTCTGCAGGAAACGAAGAAATGAGATCATGGTGCCCTGATCAATGCCAGCACCACTTGTCCAAGTAACAACAGACTGGCACTGAACTAAACACTATCAGCACTGTCTGATCAGTGATACTGTACAGTATGTCATCAAGTATTGATTGCTAAGTGGGAGCTCTTATCATGCTACTTCTTTGTTCCCTTTATGTCACCACACAATATTATTTACAAGGGTTTTCCCTGGGGCCATACCACTGTAAACCACACAGGCCACTCGGATCTGTTTTGTGAGTTTTGAGTGGGTAACTTCTGGTTACAGAGAGTTGACCCTGCTCTCATATTCCCTGCATGATATAGAAAAGCAAAGGATAATTTCCTGTCAGTGATCATTCCTATAATTAATGAATAAAAAACTGCAACAGACTCAACCTTTGCTCTCAGTCTCAGGGAAAAAAAAGAGCAGCCTGTTTGCGCTGCATGACTCAAGGCTACCATCTGCTGGTCAAACATGGGAACCACAAATCAAAACAATAGAACATTTAAGCTTTTGCCTGAAAGTAAATCCAGTTTTTCACATTTACAAAAATAGACATATTAGCAAATAAAGGCAGGAGAACCAGCTGAAAGTTTTTATTCCAGTGCACAAAAATATAAAACACAATCAAACTGATAAATAGACAGTGAAAGAAGTACTCCACTAGTAAAGTAAAAGTACAGAAGTATTATCAGCTAAATGTACTTAAAGTATCAAAAGTAAAAGTACTCATTCTTTAAATTGGCCCCTGTGACAGACATATTATCATATATCACATTATACATTGTTAATACAAGAAGCATTTATCTGTTGTAGCTAGTCGAGGTGGAGCTCCTTTTAACTACTTTACTAACAGTTTGGTAGTTTAGTACAGTGGATCCCGACCTGGTGGGCAGGCCCGCTCCAGAGATAAATCTGGTGTGGGGGTGAGATGATTTATGGGGTAGGAAAGAAGAAAAAACTAAGTTTTGCAACTGAAATCTGTATTCATTTTTTTTTACCTCAAAAAATTAAAAAAATGCCTCAAACAATTGTTTTAATGAAACCATCTGAGAAGTTTATAGGGGAAATCATTCTGTGGTGGAACTGCTAACAATAGACATCCTCAGCAAGAGGCCCCTTTTTTGTACGGGGCCACAAGCCAAAAAGGTTGGGAAGCACTGGTTTTATCTTTAGCAATGCACTATAAATGTATGTACAATCTGGAAAGTAGAAACTACACCTGTCACATAAATGTAGTTGAGTAAAAAGTACAATATTGCTGAATTGTAGTGGGGTATAAAGTATCATGAAATGGAAATACTCAAGTAAAGTAGAAGTACTTCAAAATTGTACTTATGTACAGTAGTTTAGTAAATGCTACTTTCAACCAGTGTAAATAGAAACGTCCATGTCAACCCAGATGAATAAATATATAATGAAAAAATAAATGAATAACACCAAATGAGTGCAGCCTACCATTACAGTACATACAGTATGAGCATACCGAGGAGGGTGAAGCCAAAAAAAAAAAGAGAGGAAAAAAAAACCCTGAGACGATGAAATCTCGCGAGATTACCACTGTAACGGAGGATTGGGGCTTGGTCTTGAAGTTTTCAGATGCATCTGTAGATGAATCATAACAGCATCAAGATGTCGGGACGATCAGGCCGCGCTGAGACCCGAAGTCGGGCTAAAGATGACATTAAAAAGGTCCTGGCAGCCATCGAGAAAGTGCGCAAATGGTATGTAGGCTGTCTGGGGGACAATATGGAGGGGAATGTATTAGTAGACTGTAGCCTGATATCCGCTGCGTCGCTCAACAAACTTCAGTCGGAAAAGTTAGATGATTGACGGAGCTGCCGGCCAATCAATGCCCCGGATTGACAGGCGAGGCGGGGCTAGCTGAGTTTTTTCCGCCGAGAGCTGTCAATATGGCTACAGCCTCACATGCAGCGCGCTGTAATTTACACGACTGTCCTGTTGTCACATTACACTGAAATTAATGAACACCCATTCTGGTTATTTTTACACACGTAAACGATTTCTATCATAATAGGATATTTGATTAGCTGCCATCTCAGCTGTGGACAGAGAAGACACGAGCATATTGTATGTCATGTTACACATTAATGCTATTAAAGCATATGGTGTAGTGTTGCCTACACAGAGCTCCTAGCGACAATTAGTAAAACTAATTTCATCCCCAGGGAGAAGAAATGGGTGACAGTTGGAGACACATCCTTACGCATATTCAAATGGGTGCCAGTAACAGAAACAAAGCAGGTGGGTGGCCTCTGCCATGTAAAAATGCACTATTGCTGTCAAGGACTTACTGTAATGAATCTAGCTTATGAATAAGCAGTCTAATTTGACAATCCCCTCTTTGCTGTCAGATATATCGCACCAAATCCACAGGTGGAGAGGTTAGAGGGCTGAAAGATGTCCTGGAAAACACTAACTCTTTACTGGATTTCACTGGTGAGTTTTGTGCCTGCTTTTAATGAAATACTGAATCCGTTGCATGCATGATGATGTGTAGCCTATATGTTAAAAAAAAAAGAAAAAAGAAAAGAAGACATGTTGCAAGAGTTGAAGCTGTGGCCTGATGTTCAGTACAATTCCTGCGCTCTCCGCCTCAGATGAAAACAGCAACCAGAGCTTTCTGTCGGACGTTTACCAGCCTAAAATGGATAACAGCAGCAGCACCTCCAGCTCGCAGCAGGTCAGCCCTCCACATACCTCCAGCCTCCGAACTGAAGACTCGCAGCCACCAATGCTGGGCCAGGAGAGTGTGGATGGTATGTGGATGGCTCTCTGAAGCATATTTTCACTCAGTTTTACACATTATTCCTGTCACTTTAAAAAGGTACACACAATAGATACTGTATTTGTGAATAAAATAGTATCCTATAGGTGTTCACCTTCAATTCTCTGTATTTGATCAGTGGTAACAATAATAAACAATAATTAATATGTTTACATATCTCTATGACATCACTTAGTTGTGTCTTGTATCGTCTCTGTATTCCTTCACTGTCAAAGCTGCATTAATGAGGAAATAATTCCACTCTTCCTTGTGAATGCAGAGCCAGTTCATTCAGGACAGGAGGGGGCGGATGAGCCTCCTACTCTCATCAAGGAGGACCTTCTTTCATCAGGAACTGTCAGACGGAGCACCCCAGACACACAGGTTCACTCTCTGAAAATGGGTTCAAGAAAGAAAAAAACATTTTGATTAAATAGGAATTTAATTAATATCTCTGGGGTCTGTTGCAAATTGATGTTAATTTAAACTACAATTGTTTCTAACCTATTTAATGTGTTCCCTTTTATTCAACAGGAGGAATTGGATGAATCAGGAGCACCGCCTTTAAAGAAGATTTGCACAGGAGAAAATGCTGTTCTGAGATAGCTTATTTATAATAATTTTGTTAAAATGCACATGATACCTGTTCTCAGTCTAATTAGCTAAGCTTTCAAAATTATTCAAAGGTTTTCTTGACATATTTACGCAAATATTACATTTCAGCAAATTACAAAAGTATTTACTGCAAAATCTTTGTTTACTTTTAAAGGTATTTAAAGTCTTGCTGTTTTAAGTGATTTCTGAAATGAATGGAGAGGATTTTTTCAAACTTTGTGTGGAAAGTCACTGCTGTAACAGGCAGGGTGTATTTCAATTCACATGCTGTAAATGTCTAGTTTTCTGGCAACTAACTGTTTCTGATTTACTCTTTATGCAGTTGAACTTTACTTTTGCATGTTTCCATATTCTATTGCTTTATTTTTGAGGTTTACAGGCCATTTTGGAAAAGGTGAAAATGTGTAGCTTTATGCAGATTGATGTTTAGATGTGCCATTTTGTTTTAAATATGAAGCCCTTTCTGGAACAGATCTTCTTTTGGCTTATCACATGCAAGAATAAAATGCTTTTTTAATATTTATAATATAATTTGCCCATGTTTATAACCGAAGACGTTGTAAACCATAATAAATGCTACTTTTTATTTCCATTTCAATTCATTGGTGCTGCAAGGTTGGTATTTATTCATCGTAATAGCTTATGGCAATCACATAACTGTATAATGAAAGCAGGCCCTATTGTTTAATCAGACCTGTTCAAAATGGAGCCCAGACAATGGGTTCAGAAATTAATTCGATAATTCAGAGAGGAATGGATGTCACATCAGGTTTTAACAAATACATCATCAAAATATAAAAATGTGATTTAGCATTAATGAGTTAAATAGATCATACAATTTTCATTGTCGTCAGCTGACCTCTAATTTATATTCTATATGGGCGTAGTTTATTTCAAGGGGCTGTTCTAAACCGACAATAGACAGGCCAAATCAGCCAATGAGAGACTGTATCAGACCAATTCGACGAGGGCGCTTCACTGAGGGAGCCAATGAACGCCGAGAGGGGGCGGGGCGTGCATGCGACGCTGCTTGCTGCCGGGGAAACGGAGTACTGAAGGTGTACGGAATTGTGCCGGTGGACTAGAAACTCCCGCCATTTCGACAAGGAATTAACCTCTTGATTGATCCAGGCTACTTTTTCGTAACACTTTTCAACGCTGTTATCTGATAACAAGAAGCTCCGACAGTACGAACATGCAGCGAATACAACTGATTAAACGAGAACAGGCCTAGTTTGATGAGACTTGGGATTGTACAACGCGCCAGACCTCCCGCTGAACTGAGCTTTGGCTGTTGCCGCGAGTTTGATTTCGGTCTGGTTGAATCCTTTCATGTGCATCCGGAGGAGCTAAAAGTTTACCAACTATTCCGAGAGACAAGTCCGGCAAGCTACATCTAAGACATTGCTTAAAACCAGCATGACACCGCTGCGAGTGGAGAGAAGAAGGATGCGATGAGGCGGGTGGCAAGAAGCGCACTGTTATTGTTTTGCAACGAGATATCAATCCAGCTTACTAGCTCGCCAGCTAGCTGCCACACGTTGAGTGCCGGGGCCTGCCGGCGGTAACGTGAGACGTGCTAAGATATTTCGGGACAGTTGGATACATGCTAAGGACACATTATTGTAGATTATTGCGCTAGTTTGTTTCTAGAAGATTGTATTTTACCGTTGGCACCCGTGCCATCTGTGGATTTGAAATGGCACCGCTTTTAGGCCGGAAACCTTACCCACTGGCTAAGCCGCTAGCCGAGCCACCAGGCCCGGGAGAAGAGGTCTACATCATCGAGCACACGAAGGAGGCCTTCAGGAACAAAGAGTATCCTTTAACATGATGCCGATGCTCAGTCTCCACTTGTCGAGCCAACCGGCATGCTGTAAGCCAGTTAGGCTTTGTCCTCCTGGCTAAATTGATGTTCACACAGCCACATGTATAGGACCGTAAAGCTGGCTAAAGTACCTAATTTGATGTTTCCTGACATTTCCCCCCAGTTTAGTCTTTCCCCGCATGCACACAGTTTACACTGAATGACAAGCTTGCTAGCTAATGTTCCGCTTTGCTAATCAACTCAGTGTAGCTAAGCTATCTGGCTATTTCACTAAGCTTGCTAAAAGATATGATTTTGTACGGCACATTACTCAATTCCTTTGCTTAGTTACAGGTAAATAGCTGCTAAAAGACGTTCTTTCACTTTCATCTTTTATGGCCCCGCTGTCAGCTACTAATGCTAGCAGCGTTAGCTAGCACGCTGCTAACGTTAGGTATCCCATTATATCACAATAGCCAGTCGTCTGCTTCCACAGGCTGAAGATGTGGCTCGGCTGGTTAGAGTTAGCTGTTAACGTTAGCACGCAAGCCTCTTTACAGTTAGCTACCCTTAGCTAACGTTACCGGTAACGTTACATTTGTGTTTTTTAAGTTTGCCAACAGAGGACAACAGCTGTCTGAGAACGGTTTACTGATTTAGGACAGCATTTTTGGGTAGATAGTTTTGTTCTGGTGTAATAGTTGGGTAACTTTACCCACTTCTTTTGGTGTTTGTATGAAAACTTTAAGCGTCAGCGGTCCATAACTGTCAGCGAAATTATGAAGCCATTTGACAACTCATAACGTGACACACCTAGTTTTAAAAGTGTTTTTTTAGATCTTTTTATGGCTTTCTAAGTTATTGTAAGTTGTAGTAGACTTGGATTCCTGTAGTGACATAGCTATGTTGTTCACTTGACTGTTTGTATCTACCTTTAACATCGAAATCTGTCATCGCTGCTTGAAGGACAGCTATGTGAAGCACAGGCCTCTCTTCTACCTTTCCAAACTATCCTGTCTGTAGTAACACTGAGAATGTGCCTAGGAAGTGTCGTTCGCTTTACAATCATCAGAGGTAGCACAGTCAAACTTTTTACTCCCATAAACTAACCATAGAAGTGTGTTTACTTTTCCCACAAAACATTTGTTCATCTTAGGTAGCCAGGAGCCTTCTCCAGCTTCCCCCCACCATCATTATTCTTTCCCAGCCTAATTACTCCCGTTATCACCATGCATTTAGGTTTTGTTATGAAATTATGTTTGTGTATGCTGGGTGTCCCTTAACCTCAGCCTCTTTTCAAATGACTGACACTAATTTCTCAACAATGGACCATGTATGTCTTGCTTGTAATTAGTATGTAAATGGCTAAACAATAAGGAACTGTTAGCATGTGGATTTTGTAATTTCCTTGACATAATGTCTCCAGAGAGTATGAGGCACGCTTGCAGAGGTATGGCGAGCGCATCTGGACATGCAAGAGCACTGGAAGCAGCCAGCTCACACACAAAGAAGCATGGGAGGAGGAACAAGAAGTCACCGAACTGTTAGTACTGCACCCAAAGTTTCTGTGTGCATGTTTGCGATTCCATTCAACTAGTGAATAAGAGCCATTAGTCTGCTCTCTGCTGATTACAGTCCACGGTCTATACCGGTTTTGTATGGGCTGTTGTATAAGTTCTGTGACAAATACACAGGTTCAGTGACACATACACAGGTACAGTTCAGTAGATGGCAGTGCTTTGCATTCAGATGTCTAGTAAAGCCCTGGTTCTCATCGACCTCTAAATATATGTACCACCATTAGATGCACTTGCCCAAAAATACAGATTAACCTCTCTATTAGAGGCTCATTTGTATCAGGAAAGAGCCGTACTCATCCAGTGAAGGTCACAAGGCTTGCTGCTTTGCTATGATTGGATAAATCTGGTGCTCCTCCTCTCATTCTATTTAGAGGGTGTGTGATTGAGTCATCCTTGAATCGGCAACGGCCTGGTGAGAGTTCCTATATCCTGATCTGCAAAGGGGAAGAACAAAAAAGACAAACTAGAATAGTTCAACTGATCTGTTTTAGTCCACTTATCACCAACCAGGTGTACATATACTGTATGTGTATGTGCTGTCAGCAAGAGGAAGGTGAACCAAACTATGTATGTGGCCCAAAGAGATGTCACAGCAAAGACGGGGCAGAGTAGTGCTCCGCTGCCCAAAACTCAAGTCACTCAGGCTCACAGGCTGTATTTAAGCTTTGTCTAATTATATCAGCCAAGAGATTTTACTCCCCCTACTGGTCACTCTCAGCTCTTTGTTGTCCTGTTATGTAATGCTCTGGTCTCTGTTGTGAATGCATCATAGAAATCCAAACAATGGGAAAGAAATCATGTCATGAATAGAGTGCATCACACCCATGAACAAATTAAATTTATGTCTGATGTGGCAACGGCCTTACTTGCTGAGCCTATGTGTGTAAAATCCTGTCAGGACAATAAAAACAGTGTCTCACTTTATATACTGAAAAAAGTGGAACACATTATGATGGGAATGCAAGACATAAACATCATTATACTTTATCTTCATATATTGTTAAAACTTTTTTTTGTACTAACTACTAACCATTTTCTGTGTGCAGGCTTCAGGAGGAGTATCCCCAGTGGTTTGAGAAGCCGGTCCTGGAGATGGTCCACCACAACACAGTGTCTTTAGACAAACTGGTTGAAATGGCCTGGGTGGAAATCCTCACCAAGTATGCTGTGGATGAAGAGTGTGACTTCCTGGTCAGTTTGACCTCTTAAATTTCTAATCTTTGAAGTTATGTCACTTTGCATTTGGATCTTATAACTCCAGCAGTTTCCACCCACTGTGTTGCACAATATTACTATATAAACATTGTCTTTGAGGACCATACCAAGACTCTTGTACATTTATCAAATCATATTAAACTGTTTAGATTAATAGTTTGCCTCTTAGGCAGCAGTTGGCTTTGGTTCCTTTTAAGAGTTATAAAAAATTGCAATTATTTCACAAAAGTATTTTAATGCGGTAAAGTCTGTCTAATATTACATAGCATTAATGTAAAATCTAAAGGATACCCATCCTCAATAGGAAGCAGTTGTTTCATTGCAAACGTCCTCTTGGTGTATTCTGAGATGCTCACAGACCTTTTCACTTCAGGTGGGGAAAGACAAAAGTTTGCGAGCAAAGGTGGTGAAGATCCACTCTCTAGAAAACCCAGAGGGCGAGACAGGGGAGAAGAAGCTTGAAGGTGCCTGTGACTCTCCATCCAGCGACAAGGAGAATGCAAGTCAGGAGAACCAGAGGAAGGAACCTCCTCTCCGAGAGGAGGACAACAGGAGGGAGAGTCTCAGTGAGTACCAGTCGGTGCATAAACAAACACTAGAAGAGTTTTGAAGCACATAGAAAATGTTGTCATTCAGCATTGATAAAACCAAAGTTGCTGTAGAATGATCATCAATATGCCCCTGTTTTTTTTACCGCAGGACAGGTGGTTGTGTTGTTTGATAAAACAGACCCACAATAGCTGGTTTTGCTTAGATGAAATGTTTAATTGTCCACTGATACAGAATAAAGTGGAAAGTGAAAAAAGTGTTGTTTTTCCTCACATGATACCGTTTCACTTCCTATCAGGTGACCGAGCACGACGATCACCAAGGAAACTTCCCACTGCCATGAAGGAAGAGAAGAAGAAATGGGTGATGCCCAAATTCCTTCCTCATAAGTACGACGTGAAGCTCATCAATGAGGATAAGGTTTGTATCCTGTTGTCAGCAGCCAACAAAAAGTGCTTAAACTTAGACAAAATTCCATGTGTGGCCCATTTTCTTTTGACGTCTATACAGACTTTGCATTTTTGAAAGAAATTGAAACTGAATCTTCCCTAATGATTTTTCTCATAGGTGATTAGTGATGTCCCAGTAGACAGTCTTTTCAGAACGGAGCGCCCTCCGACCAAGGAGATCATGCGCTACTTCATCAGGCACTATGCTCTGAGGCTGGGCATGGGAGAGAGTGCTCCCTGGGTGGTTGAAGATGAACTGGTGAAAAAATTTAACCTGCCCAGCAAATTCAGTGACTTTCTTCTTGATCCGCACAAGGTAATTCACTCATTGTCCTCTTTTGCGTATTACTTGAGTTAAAAATGTTGCTTGTTCTTGGCCCACACTGTTCTGTTTGTTTTTAAAGTTTTTAGCGGAGAATCCCTCCGCAAAACGTAAGAGCTTGTCATCTCCAGAGGGTAAACCTAGCAAGAAGCTCAAGACCTCTGACACACCAGGAGAGGATTCAGGAAATGAGAAGGGAGAGAAGAAAAGGAAAAAGAAGAAAGACTCTTTAGGCATGCCCCTTAGTCCAACCATTTGGGGCCACATGCAGGTTAGCTGGCTTGTATGCACATTATCATGTTTCAGTTAAGATCTTACTTGATGATTATGGGGTATCCCCCAAAGGTCAAAACTTTGCTTAATGGGCTCATGTTATCTGTATTTCAGAAAATAAAAATGAATGGCTCCCCACTCAAGGTAAAGAACTCGGGAACTCCAAAGAAAGGAGAAGGCAAAGGCTCAGCTCCTTCCACTCCAAAATCGGGCAGAAAGTCCGGGGACAAGAAAGAAGGAAAGAAAACTGGAAAGAGTGGCGATAAGAAGCTCAACGTCCTAAAAGCTTCTAAAAAGGAAGGTAAAGCAGGTGCAAAGACACCGAAGATGAAGCAGATGACTCTGCTGCATCTGGCTAAGAGCACCCCTGCTGGTAGCCCTAAGAAGAGAGCCCGAAGTACTGGCATGGGTACGCCTAAACTGGGGAAGCCACTGCACCCTATGGCGCTCCACCTCCTTCGTTACTATAAGGAGAACAAGGGCAAAGAGGACAAGAAAAACTCCCTTTCCTCCCTCATCTCCAAGGCTGCAAAGACCTTGTCCCCAGATGATCGGGGCCGGCTGCCAGAGGAGCTCAAGGAGCTGGTGCAGAAACGCTGGGAGCTACTGGAGCAAAGGAAACGGTGGGCGGCCATGAGCGAAGAGGAAAGGCAGGAAGAGATGAAGAAAAGGCGCGAGGAACTCAAAGAGAAACTGCGAGAGAAGGCCAAGGAGAGACGCGAGAAGGAGATGCTGGTCCGCCGCGAACAATCGCGCAGATACGAGGACCAGGAGATCGAAGGTGGCAAGTCCCTGCCGACGTTCAAGCTTGTAGACATGCCCGAAGGCTTGCCCAACACCCTGTTTGGTGATGTGGCTATGGTCGTGGACTTCCTTCACTGCTATGCAGGGCTGCTGATGCCGGACGACCAGTACCCCGTCACAGCAGTGGCTCTGATGGAAGCACTGGCTGGAGAGCGGTCCGGCTTCCTCTACCTGAACCGTGTGCTGGTGGTGCTGCTTCAGACGCTGCTGCAGGATGAGCTGGCTGAAGGCTACAGTGAGCTCGATATGCCCTTATCTGAGATCCCCCTTACCATGCACTCTGTGTCAGAGCTGGCACGCTTGTGCCTGCGACCATGCGACGCTCACAGCGAGGAGAGCGGCCAGGGCTCAGAGGACTCTGGGGCACTGGGGGGCTTTGATGATGTGGTGACCAGTGAGTTCTTGGATAAGCTTGAAACAATCGAGGTGTTTGAGCTGAGCCCCGAGGAGAAGGTCAGCTTGCTGGTGGCACTGTGTCACCGTATACTGATGACGTACTCCGTTGAAGACCACGTTGATGCAAAGCAGCAACGGTCAGCTGAGCTGTGGAAGGAGCGTCTGGCAATGCTGAAAGAGGTCAATGACCGCAAGAAGGAAGAGAGGAAGAAGCGAAAGGAGATGGAAGGCAAAGGTAGGCGGGGATCACCAGAGAGCTCTACCTGCAGTTTTTAATGTAGCAGTTAATTAAACAAGAAGATTTAATATTGTGGTTTCCACCTCATTTTAACTGTACTAAAAAGCTTATATAATACCCACAAAATATCAGTACAACTTATTTATTTATTATGTTTAAATTTGAGAGGGAGAAAAATCTTCTTTCAGCCTTTCATTAGTCTTTTATTAATATTCCCAAAATGTAAATACAAATACAAGTTGATACCAATATATTGTTTTTTTTGTTTTTTTGGGCTCAAAGGTGAGAAAAAGAAAGAGGGGGGTGCTAAGAAGGAGATCAAAAAAGAAGTAAAGGTGGAGCCAGAGCCGGAGCCAGAGGACATGATCAGCTCAGTGAAGAGCCGGCGACTGATGGCCATGCAGGCCAAGAAAGAGAAGGAGGAGATGGACAGACAGAACAAAGGTACAAGACAGTTCATCTCAACATGTGCTTTAAAAAATGTATGAAGGTTTACTGACCAGCTTAATTGCACATGTACCACTGTGTGACGCATCAATTTTCGCCATTGAGTAATGTGTGCCATTTACAGAACAGCCTATTTATTATTAATTACTTAATAATTTTTAAGTCAGTATACCTCACTCTTATCTGTTACGGTATTATTCTCCCCTAGAGCGCATGGAGAAGGAGGCTGAAGAGGAGCGGATGCGTAAACAGAGGGCTGCTGCAGAGAGGGCCTTTCAGGATGGTATAACCAAAGCCAGACTTGTCATGCGCCGGACCCCACTGGGTACCGACAGAAATCATAACAGGTTAGTGCTGCACGATTACAAATGCAATGCACGATTCAAATTCTTTTGAATAACTCAAGTAAATTATAACCATGGTTTGCTTTGATGTTTTTGTTTAGATACTGGCTTTTCTCTGATGTGGTTCCTGGTCTGTACATTGAGAAAGGCTGGGTGCATGAAAGCATCAACTACAGCTTCACCCCTCCACCTGAGGACAAACCAGCTGAGCCTGAGGTAGAAGAGGAAGAGGATGGTGCTCATGATTCACAAGGTACAGCACCTGAAGTATAAGCTATCCTCATCAAAATGTTTGTTTAAAAAATGAACA
>LKNJ01001707.1:0-12688 GCA_002120245.1 Maccullochella peelii
ACTGTTTCAACCAAATGGCAAATAAAAATGTCAATCTGGGGGGGGGGGGTAGAATGCAACCACAAACCCAGGATGGCATTCCAGCCACGGGCCCACAGACAGCTTGGTGAGCACCTAGTAAATCTGGAAAGACTTGACTAATATAAATGGAGGAAGGAAAGACTGTTTACAACATAAACATTGGGAGGGGGCTGTGGGCGGGGCCAGGGGAAATCAGCTCACTGCACTGCTGGGCAGGGACACAAAGACAGGGAGGACAGGGTGTGACAGAGTGGCTACAAGAAGAATACAATATAGTGTCATGTGAAAAATATTTAAAAGGAGACTTAAGCCCTGATACATCACATAGAAGTAAAATTCTTAACCCCTTATCACCTAGTTTTCAAGATTTTCAGCACTTTTTCTGCAAAAGCCAATTAATGTGTTTACATTCAGTAACTGTCTCTCCATATAGTTGTTTTTATTGGTAGTGGTGGTGTCCCCCATTCCTGTGCTGAATTCAGACCGCCTACCTAAGCACAAGAGATTCATAGGAAAATGATGCATGCATGTAATCCAGCGCAATTTAGTAGCGCAATTTTAACAGCCTTACTGTTTTCTGTTCACTCTCTTTACTTTATTAAACAGCCTGAGTTTGCTTGGTTGTCGTTGTAGCAGCTCGAGGAGTGTTGGCTGTAACAATAAATCACATTTTCAATTTATAATCCTTAAGATTTTAGTTTTAAATTTGAAAAAATAATCTTATTCCACATCGTTTGACTGCATCATATACTGAATATTCTATATTGGCTTGTTCCACCTATTTGATATTTGAGTGAAATGCTCAAACCCATGACTGTTTTACATGATTGCGCCATTGCATCAAGTGGAAATATTCTAGATATAAGCTTTAAATAGAAGCAAAGGTACACGAAAAAGTGAATTCAAGAGAACAGGATGAGAGAGGAAGTGTTGAGAACAAAAGAAAACGACAAAAAGAACAACAGCCGGAAGTACAAGCGTCAACAAGTGAGAGAATCGGTGCTAGATTTATGGCTTTAGTAGAGTGAGAGGCAGAGGAGGAGAGAAAGAGAGTGTGTAATTGTGGATAGTAAACAGAGGTGTGCAAACAGAAAGAAAGAGAGAACGACGTGAAGAGAAGTGAGCGTGTAGCTGTGAGTTTGCACATGACGAGAGCTGTCACTCACCTTCCTCTGTCAGTGACTGAGAAGACGAGCAGGAAGCCCTCTCCTGTCCTCATGTATTGTTCTCTCATGGCTCCAAACTCTTCCTGTCCAGCCGTGTCGAGGACTAGAGAGTGTGTACACACACATCGACACAAATCACACACACTGAATAACTTGCAGCAAAATAGACCTCGAGTATAATATAGTACAATAGAAACACACAAATAGCCTACGTGTGTGTCTTAGTGTGTGCGTATTTACTCGGGTCGTGTTTGTTAAGCAAAGTGCACTTACTGTCAAGCCTGGCCGCCCTTTCGTCAATCACACACTGCTTGGTATAGGAGTCTTCAATCGTGGGGTCATAGTCAGTGACAAAGTACGACTGCAGGAGAGAAAGAAGAGGACAAAAGAGAGAGAAGTAACTGTGAATATTTCTGGGGTCTATACATTATGTCAGGTTGAGACACACCAGCTGTGTCCCAGTTACATACTAACAATATACAGCATTCACTATATACTGTCTTACTGAAACCAACATGCTTTACTGTTTTATACAAACAGGAAATGAAGCAATACATGCAAAAGCAATCAAACTGCGACTTGGAGTAACACTGCCAACTGCACTTAAAAAAAGGAGGCAATAAAATGGTTTTCCAAAAGTTCATTAGTTATTTTTTTGGTTTCTGAGGTGTTCCTGGAGCCGTTTCACCACCATCCACAATACATTTTTTAATTAATCTTCCATTCCCTTTGTGCATTGCATGGTGGGAGAATAGCATCCATCAACAGCACACTCAAAAATATAAGTTTCAGTCTGCTGAGTATACTTTATTTTGTCACCAGTGTCACACTACTTCATATACTGAAATCCAAAAAACAGCCACTGTCCTTGTGTTTTTGGTGAAAACAGCACAGGAAGTCTTACTGACCTCTACCTTTACTACCATTCTTCAGACAGGAGGTAAACACACTGTCTGCAGGCACTATATATATATATATATATACACATTCCCTCACATAACAACTGCTGCATAGGTTTAGACAGCAGGCTGGTTTTCATGCCAATAACACATTTACAAGACGTTTTCTCAATTGCAACAGTCACACCACTCACTCCTGAAGGCTTTGATTCTTTCATTCAGGGACCAATGTCTAGTCTCCTAGTAACCTAAACTGGAAGGGTGGGGCCAGGGGGGGCAGAGAGCCGGGAGGTGGAGGAGGAGTCATGCATTTTTTACATTTTTCCCATGTTTTGTAGTTCTCGCTTTCCTCTGGGACTAGTTAAGTGGTGACAGCTGAGAGGAGTGCTCGGGGAATGTCAAACCAACACCCTAAAACACAGAGCGATCACGAGCACATAAAATCCAGACAAGATTCCCTGTCATTCTGACAACAAGCCAAATCAAACATTTACAGTTACAGTCATGTTGGTTGTGTGTGAAACTGTGTGCTGTGTGACACAGGCCGCACACTACTTATTTGCTATTATTTGCCTGCCAAGGACACAAGAGCTTGCATTATGTATACTGAATGTCACATCATATCAGACTCTTTGAGTAATACAGAGACAGCTGATGCGGAAGCAGGTAAATCACTTCCTTAATTCTGATTAGAGCACGACTGATACATCTGCATGATTAATATTATGGGCCGATATTAGCTTATTATTAGAGATATCAGAATGGACTTATGTGTTGGTTGATAAGTAACAAGTTATTGTAATACAGAAATGCCTTAGATATGTCTGAGGTAATTTGGAAACTGTGTTGCCATGTATGGCTGCAAGTAATGATTATTTTATCGTTTTGTCTGTAAAATATCAGAAAAAATCCAAAACTATTTACTATCACATATGGCAAAGAAACAAATCCTCATATTAGAGAAGGTGGAACCGGCAAAAGTTTGGCAATTTTGCTTGAAAAATGACTAAAACGATAAAACATTATCAAAATAGTTGCTGATAAATCTTCTGTTGATTGACTAATCAACTAATTGATGCAGCTCTATCATCATTACATGCCGTCTTCCAGAAGGAACAGCTGTAAAAAAAAATATTCAGCTCAGAACATACTATATCTCGAGTGTTTGTGTCGTTAGCTGATATGTTCAGTATATATATCAGTATCAGTAATGGCCTGTAAAATCCAGTGGTGGTCAAGTTCTAATTCTGATATGTTTATAATTCAACTTGTTGTCTCTTGTATCCTCTGCACACGAATTCTTTCTTCTCACCTGCAGCTCTCTGTTGTTGCAGGTAATCTCTCCCTTTCGCTCTCCTGTCGCTCTGCAGCATGCAAGTATGCTCGCCTATAATGTCACATCCACTCACCACTGTTCAATAATTCATCAATATTACTGTGTATGCTAGAATGTGCTTCACTGCACTGCACTGCACTGCCAGTGTGCCTTCAAACAACCAGACAGAGACAGAAATGGGGGGGGCTGCTCGTGTTTCTTGTCCCTCCCACCACCACCTCTCCCCAGCTGTAGCTTCAGCACGTGACCTCGGCTTCCCGTCAACCTCTTATTCCTATTCTGTCAACCTCGGGCAGCCGCATTGAGCGCCGCACTCCTCTGGCTATTCCTCCCCTCCCTCCACATGCACGGGTAGTGTAGCTGCTGAGCTCTGTTCTGGCTGAGCTGATTCTCTCAGAACCGTTTCACGTGATAGATGAGGCTGTTCTGCAGTGCCAGCAGCACCAGAGCCAGCACTAACAGGGATGTGGCTCGGCCTGGCCGGGCCTCAGCTGGGCAGCGACGGGCTAGGTGAGGGAGTACAACATGACTCAGGAGGACTACCAATAACTATGTGACATAAGCCAGCATGAGTCATGTCCAGTAATATGACCTATAAATCCTTATATTAGTCCATGACTTCATCAGATGTAACAGACTGCTCAAACAGAATGAATCAGATTGTATGAGTCGAGTACAGATGCCACCACCTGCGACTAGTGCTGGGTATTAAACCTTATTACTTTTTGACCACTTCCCAAAATGTGTCAAGCATGAAAAACACTTTTTACATATTCTTTGATCAGATATTTTCTGATTGAAGTCATAACTTTGCCCATTTTAAACTATTTTATTATTATTATTATTATATATTATTAAATTCTTGTACGACTGCTTTTGTTAAGCACTGCTGTTACATGTACCAAATAAGGGTTTAGGAAAAAGAACATGTTTATACTCTTACTAAGATACTAATGATTGTTTTCATTATCAATTAATCAACTGCCTGTTTGTTTTCCCCATTTGATTGTTTTTTAAAATTGAATCGATTAATCGTTTGGTCTATATAATGTTTCTCAGAGCCCAAGGTGAGGTCTTCAACTTTCTTGCTTTGTTTGACCAAAAGTCCTAAACCCAAAGATGTGTTCAGTTTACAAAGACATAAATCATAGAAAAAACAGAAAAAACCTCACATTTGAAAAGCTGAAACCAGAGATGTTTGATATTTTTGGTGGAAAAATAACTGAAAAGATTAATTGATTATCAAAATAGTTTTTGTCAATCGACTAGAAAGCTCTAGAAAATTCTATTTATTATTTAGGCATTGGCACCGAAATTCAAGTATGGTATCATAACATAAGTAAGGACAAATTTCAGATGATATCAAACATATTTGCAAGACAAGCTCTGACGTCAGTGACATGACCACCATTGTTGGTGTTGGTGAGCTGTAAAACTAGGATTATTAACATTCCTGGATTTTTGCCTCTGCTCGGGAACAGTCAAAGTCAAGTTAAAGTTTATTTAAAGTGGATTTAGGTGCATAAGCACACTGTACGAAGAAGCTAAATTGATAGATCATTATAAAAAAAAAAAAGAGAACAAAAAACAGAGACACAAGTCCAAAAGCCTGCACAACCAAGCTGCAGTACAGTTTAGATGTTGGTGTCAAGGTGGGTCAGGCCACACTCATTCCCGCTCAGTTCAGCAGGAAGGAAACTCCACCTCTGCAGCAGGCAGCTGGCCCGGGCCGAGCCTTCGGGTGGTGGTGATGTCACAGACGACATGTTCCCCTAACCCGCCTACCTTACCAAAGTCCAAACTTGTTACTCGGTTCCCCTCCAGCATTCCAGCCGTACATACCGGCCCTCCGCCCAGACACAGCACGTGCACGCTCACACCAGGAAAACATTAGAGGCCTGTTTTCACCATGAATACAGGGCTGGTGGGTGAGCTGTATCTGGATGCTTTGTGAAACGCAGACGGATCATCAGTCCAGTACCCAGACAAATTCAATTGACAATGATGTAATATAGAAGAAAGCTGCAAATCATTCTATTTGTAAAGCTAGAACCGGAAAATATTTAGCATATTTGCTTGAAAAATGACTTAAATTATTGATCCTGTGGATCAACTAAGTGACGAATACTTTTAGCCACGCTTCGTACAAAACACTTAACCACCAGTGATGAATTTAAAGATGACTAGAATTAGACAAATCTTTGCCGAATAAACAAACAAAGATACCATCAAATCAGTGTGTAGGTGTATTTATCTTCTCGTAAGTATCAAATGCCATATGCGGTCCAGCTTGTAGCGTTTCATAATTTGAATATATACACATACATTTATTTCAAGCACCTGGTCGGGTTTCTTTTCAGCCGACTGCTCTTCATTCGAGACATAAAGCAATGAATCCTGTTTCTTAGGACTGCTGGTTGTCAGCCTCGAGGAAAGCAAGAATGGGTGATATGTGTAGGCGTGTAATCAACATCATGCTTGCACTATGCACCCACTTCCTCTCCGCACAAACAGCTTTACTGACACTAAATATAGATCCTTTTCCATCTCTGTCAGTTATCCTACTTGTTTGGTTAGAGCCACCTCTTTTACTGTTAAACAATATAGCATCATTATCTACACGGAGCACAAAACCACTGATTCAGCACCAACGCACAGAAAACTGAGATTTTCACTACAAAAAAAACCCCCAAAAAAACCTCAGGCGATTAATTAACAAAAACACACTGCACCTACACAGATGAGGGGAAATGGTGTGCCTCCCTACTAGATTGTCATAATGAGCGGGAATGCTGAGCTAAAACAAATAGTCATCAACACAGTTAGGAGTTAATTACCTTCTGCAGATGGCCAAATGCCTGATGAGAATTCACAGAACCTTGACTTGAAAATCATCAGCCGTAGTTATTCTTTAATTAAAGAAAAATGTAGATTGAATGTCATTAAATTGTGTTATTCTAGGAAAAATTCTGTCTGCATCTGCAGATTTGTAATATTCCCCAACCTCCTCATTCCCCGCACCAACACACCACAACACTTTTTTTGCAAAAGCTCATACATGCTGCAAGAGATTTTGTCATTTGGAATTGTGGGACTCAACATGAGTTCCCAATAACCCCAGAACCATCACTCAAACTCACTTGTTTTGTGCACGTTGTGGTCTAACAAAAAGTAAAAAGATATAAGAGTAGCTCCGGATGGGTGAGAAAATGGTGGTTTCATGCATTTTGCAAAGTGAACTGAAGGTGAGCAACAAGACTCGCAGGACTCATGCTGCTGTTTAATCAGTAAGCTTTGTTCATGAAAAATTGAAGAGCGAGGGTAAGTGAGTTTATCACCGCAAGGAACCTTTTGAATCAGTGAAACTACTTTTTGAATTGCACCATTGCAGTATAGTAGTAGGACTCAGCTCTGATTGACTATTGCTGGGTGTTTGTCTGAGATTCACCTATTATTCAGCTGGGCTTCTATCAAACATGTTTGATACAATTGGCATGTGGGTGTCTGGACTGAAACCTCTCAGTGGAAAAAAATCTAACAAGATTATCATTTTCCAACAGAAAATACCTCTACAAGTGTCAGGAGACGCTGAGGTTCTCTTACAGTGAATGTTCGTCTTAAGCTTCACCAACCTGGTCCTCTTAGTTCTGCTGACAGAGCAATACGAACTGCTACATAGACTGAGACATCAGCACCGGGTGGGGGAGGGGGCTGACAGGTGAAACATACCATTTGTAAGACTTGTTCAGTCGGCCAGAGCCAAGTGCAGCAATTTCAATTAAGGACACAAACTTCATGCCAGACAGTCTGGAGCCTGCCAAGTCACACTCTCAGCTAGACAGCAGCTGAATGTGACAGATTGGGATGATCCATTTCTGATAACTCATCATGACATGACAAGGCCAACTCATATATTGCACATACTTATAAATACATCAAAAATGTATAATGGTATAAATATTCATGCCTTTCTTTCTTTTCACCACCAGATATGTAGGCATTAATGTAAACTACTCTAAAATATCTCTGTGAAATGTTCTTCTTTTTTTGTACCTTTATACTTGGTACCTTTCAGGATAAATCTGAGCCCACTAATCTACTCTAATCCGTGTGTTCAGGCCAAACTTTTCTTGGTTACCTAAGCACTACACACTAAAGCAGAGTAGTTTGGGGCATTGCTCTAAAAGAAGAGAAATTTGACTGCGGGCATCTGTATCACTTCCTGTCCCCAAACTAGCGCAGGTTTAACCTTTGCCAAACCTCTGGGGCTGGACTCTGAGCAGCTGTCGGTAATCACGTAGCCACCATAAGGGTTTAATGTTTAACAGATGAGAGTGAAGACCAATTCCTTTGCATTTTTACACACGTCTCTCCTCCTCTATCATCGCCTTTCTTCTCATGCTTCACAGGGTTTCACACAAGTGACACAGGAATTTGTGTGAGGAGCATTGTTTCGTTGAGTACTTGGGAGCGCTTGAAGTGAGAAATAGTGGAATAAAATAAGACAGAATGAAAGGTTTGAGGGGGAGGGAGATTGTAGGCTACATGGAGAGGGGGAGAGCAAGAGGAAAGGAGGGGGAGGGAAAGGCATTAACTTCCTGTGGAAACACCCACTTTTCCCATGAGCTCATACAAATCAGAAAGGTCACTTATTCAATACCTAATACACGCGGAGAGAAAGAGAGCACAATGTGTCCACTGCCTTAAAGGGCCACTGGGGAGCATTCTGTTAAAGCTGGGAAAGCTTTAAGACAGTACACATTGCTGCAGAGAATGACTTGAAAATAACAAAAAGTTTCGATTGACGCTAGTCATTTCCAAAACTCTTAAACCACTGCTGTAAAGCCGAATGATCATATTGCATGCTCAACATCCACAGTAATAACACTTGAATGTTGACAGTTAAGAGAATGCAGTCTGGGGGGTAGCACTGAACCTTTGGCCAGATGCCGAATTAAATGAACCCATGTACATCACTCCTACAAGCTCTCTTCCTCCTAATGCGCAACAGATCAATAGCCTGTCCCTTTAATCATTGCCTTGTCCTTAAATGCCGGCACATCAGTGAAACTCCCCACCAGATAAACCCTTGGCATAACGCTCACATTAATCCAGCACTATGACCTCACTGGAAATGCAGATCCCGCCACTCTAAAGTTAAAGGAAATTTTTATTTTTTACTATAAGCAACAGAAATGATGGCCAAAACTACAAAAATAAGGTCCAAGTAGTGGAAAATGGAACACTCCTTTCAATGGATTTTATATAGAGTCTTGCTAACACGCATGAACCATAAATTTTTTTGCAGGTGTTGGGTAACAATAAGCTGCACAAACAAAGCACAAAAAGTACCGGCACACTATTATCTTGTTCCCAGTTCTTTTTATTTAATTCTGCATGGACTTGACAACTTTGGTCTTCCTCAGGTCTCAGCTTTTTCCTCTGTGTATATTCATGTTTTTACGGTCTTGGTTCTGCAACACCCCTATAATATTAGATTTTTTGGTTTCCAGTACCCCTAATAACGTTCAATATTTAATATTTACAAATATTTAAACATATTCAATATTAACTTATTTTTTGCGTTATATTCTATGTGGACTTGTGGTAAAGTTGCTTGCCCTATAGGACTCCGCTTTAGACATGTTGCCATATTCCCAGATTCCTGAGTGGTTAAGCTGCAGAGTAAAATGTCATTGTAACAGATGGTAGTAATAAAACTATTTATATTTTTATATATATTTTTTTTTCTATTTATGTTCATGTTTTTTTTTCACATTTAAATGGTACTATCCTGGACATACTAGCGTTTTACAATAAAAACAAGGTACATACAATATGGGCCCAGCTAGCACTCAAGGCTGTAGAGTTGGGGATAGCACTCATGCAGAGAATAAAGCAGAGGATAAATGTCCCACCAAGTAGGCCAACTCCTGGCACAGTCAACCCACAGCTCTCCTCTAACCTCTCTGGCATTAAGACTTCAATCGCCCTGCTAAATATCAATGTGAGCTGGACTCTGAACACTTTTGAACCTGCTCAAAGACGCAGAATCAAAGAGGTGCCATTTAAAGGCCTTTTTCCACCAGATCACTGGGCTCAAAGCTGTCTGTTTGCTCTATAGCGGTCACACTACAAACTATTTCTTTATCTCCATTTCATAAGAACATTTTGTTGCATTATAAGTGGAGACCTGTGTAAATACTTTAGAAGGCCACAAACTGATTAAACAGAACAACACAAAGACGGAGAACTGTGTGAACCACCCTTATTGTTCTAGCTGATCATGTGACATCACTAATGTTCCCCTTCCCTGCATTAAGCCTCCCCTAAGCCCAGCCATTGTTGGGTTATCGATGCCGTTTTCTCTACGGCCCTTCCTTATTTTGCTGGGAGGGACAGAAAATAAAGACTCATTTTTATAAGAGCTACCCACTAAAAAGACATGTGGAGTCCTCGACTTAGTTTTGCTCTGGTGAATCTTCATCAATGCCTGCTTTTGTGGAAGTGGGAAAACCTTGGGCCATGTGACTCTATATACCAAATTGACACATATTAAGTGGAATAGATGTAGAGGACAAATGACACAAGGTGCTGACAGAACAGTGAGTAACATAGCTGTGACGTTCCTGTAGTTAGAGGGTGAGGATTATAATATAAACCAGATACAGTAAAAGAAAACTAAAGTCGAACCAGAAAGTTTTAAAAACAAAAAGTATACTGTGATAGAGATTCTCAAACCTTGCTGTGACCCATCGTCTCAGACAGTGTAGTGTTTGCATATGTTTTTGTTTCATTCTAGGTTTTATTCAAGTCTTCTTCCTCTGCTTGTCTTTGTGCAGAAGTAGTACTGCACACACTCACATCAACAAAGCATTACTGTGACGGCTCAGTGAGAGGACACCAGCTACTGCAGTGGCTGTGTGGACAGAGAAACTACTGTGTGACTTTCAAAAACCCATACAAAGTCACTCAACGGAGTGTGGCTCACAGTCTATAGTCTAGGGTTTTCGGGAAAACCATATGACCGACCAAATAATGGGACACTGATCAGTACTGAAAATAAAGAACAGTCAGAGGACCCAAAGAGTTGGTTTACCAGTTAAGATTAGAGAAGATTAATCATTTATAACTAAAAAAAAGTGTGGAAATGCCCATAATTGACATATTACACCACAGCAAACAAGTTTCTACTGCTACATACTTTACAATTATTAATTCTCTCCCAATGCATCTCTAAAAAGACTACAGCACCTGCAAGGATGAATTCATCTTCTCCACCATCTCCCCTCTCTCCTCTGGTACAGCTGCTGAGTGTGTATTTCTGCACCAGTGTACTCTGCTGCAGACTATAATTCTTAGCATGGGGCGATAAGTCAAAGGAAATGGGGACACTCACTGGCATCATGTCAGATACACAGCATCATTACTGTTGTGCTTTTAGGCCAGCAGCCCTACAACACAGGCAGCAGAAATGTTATTACTTTATCAGGCTACTCCTCATAAACGACACCTAATGGACACATCTTCTCTTCTCTCTCTGATGCTTCCTCCCTGCCGGCCCAGTCGCCATCATTAAAAGTCTTTTTACATGGGAATAGGAAATGATCATAATCAACAACTGGGTATGTCACAATTATGATTTCTTGTAAGAAGACAAATACAGATGGGTGAAAACTTAATAAAAATAATAATAACAACCATATGCTATGGTCTTCAAAGTCACCAGATCCCAACCCAGTGGACTGATGTGTTAAGGCCCAGTCACACCAGCATATAAACAGCAGAATCAATTTATTCCAATGAAATTGCATGGTGAAAGCTGACCTGCAAATGTGTGCAGTTGCACAGTAGTAAGGTGCTAACTGACAGTTAACAGTAAACAGCACAGTACAGAGAAAATAGAAAGAAGGTCCCGCTAGCTCCGAGCTAGCTATCTTGTTAGCAGTTATCTTTCCAGCTACAGTAGTTTACCAACTAGCCCTGCGAGTAGTCACTACATCACCAAGTTACTGGAACCAAATATTTTGCGAAAACACAAGAATAAATTTCGCTGTGCCACTTCTGTATCTTTGACACCACCATAATCTAAACATCACATGAACACCTTTTGGGGAAATTATGTTAACTCCTCCTGCAGTGAAGCTGTTTTGGAGGTTTGTGGTGGCCTAACACCTTACTAAAAAAGAGTGTAACTGTTAAACTGTCCAGCTAGTCAACAAGGTAAATGTCTTTTGTGTGTGCAAGGACCTGAGCTCCACATGCTTTCACTAGCATCTACACAGGCCTGGCTGTGAGAGGACGATGTTTTGGTTAGACATACCAAACACACTTTTTAGGCAGCTGTTGACTCGGTGTGCACTGGTGTGTGCCAATTTAAAATTCTGCATCGGGTTTGCCGACGCCAACTGGTGCTGAAGACACAGTCACATTTGCTGCGTGTGTTAGATCACTATAACAGTCAGACAACAGCTGTGTCACTGACTCAACCAGACTCCAATATTCCTAAATCTATCTACAAATGTACCTCATGCTCACTGAACAGCCTTTATGATTATGATCTTGTATCTTATCAGTGACTCAGAAGCTTATTTGTTGAGTACACAAGTCACACTTGGCCATTGTCATCAGCACATTTGGACATTGAGTCGTGCTGTACCGTCACCTGTTGAGGGATTGTCTCATTCCATGCCTCACCTCCCCCTGATGGACAGCAGGTGCCCCACAGGCCTCTGGACAGTGCCTGCATGAGACGTGCCAAATGTCCACCAGCTGCCTGGCAGGCAGCTCAGGGGCCGGCATCAGCGACAACCACAGGCGTATAAAAAGAACCATTCATAGTGTTCTATCAACTAAGTTGCATGAAAAATGTCTCCTCTACATGTGGCACATTACAGAAGGCAGTACTACAATGTTCAAAAAGGGACACACATACCAATGACAAAATCAACACTATATATAATCAACACTAGCATCAGTAATATGCTGATTAAAAATAGGCTTATCTAATAAAAAGGTGTATGTAAATTTGGAATGCTAAATGCTTGAAGGTGGTGGGAGTGGGCTGATAAAATAAGCAACATGTCAGTTTCCCATAGTCAGAGTTGTTAATCTATGACGCTGAGATGTGAAAACTGATACTGTGGCCAGTTATTCTGAAACAGACAGATGTGTGAATATAGAACAAAAGCCCAAAAACAACACAGAGGAGCCGGCTGCCCTCTATGTCTGTCTGACTATCTGAGGGGCAGTGACCGGAAAACAAG
>LKNJ01001707.1:12752-113713 GCA_002120245.1 Maccullochella peelii
TATATATATGTTTGTTTTTTACCTATCAGAAGGAAATGCTACAAGTTTGAACACATAAACAATTGTTGTATGCCTCTTATCATTAAAATATAGTTTTGTATGGTAAAATGTATGAAACCTCAAAACACTTTTTTTTTTGTTCCAAGTCACATTTAGCATATACTGGCTTTATATAATTATATAATATTACATATGAAATTGAAAAGCAGCATTTGAAAATCTGTTGAGATTCCAAGAGAGAAGGTTGTTTCCAGGAACTGAGTCATTCAGTTTTTTTCTATTGACACAAGAGACAAGATGCACACAGTAATAAGTATTGACTTGTTGCAGATTCTAAAATACATTTGTTAAAATTGTTAAAATAAATCATGAAGACCATCTGTATTAAAAATATTTAAAAACTGTAATACTACCACTGACGCGCTACAAAAAAAAAAAGCGTGCCTCCTGACAAAACATCTTCAAACAGACGACAAATTAATATCTAAAACTAGCAACCACCAACTGAAGATGATCTGAAAATAAAATAAAAGTCGAAATACAATCATACAGGCAAAGAATATTCACAAACAAGTTGTCATCAATGAATGCCCTCTAAATGACCACAGTCCTACACAACTGGCCACTGAGCAGCTCAGAGGGACAACGTAAATGCCTTGCTGATCAGCAGCAGTTGTTACTTTATATGAATGATTAGAAAGTGTTTATGAGGGCACACATAGACACACCGCAGATCATCTGACTACTGTCCCTGCTGGTGGTGACTTGCTGGGCCTATAGTGTGCATCCAAAGGGCTACCTGCAGGACCTCTTTGGTCCCATCTCCCAGTGTTTTCTATGTAAACAGCATACATGTTTATAGAGGAAACGTAGCTCTGAGGTGAAATTTGAGACAGACAGATGAGACAAAACAAAAAGTTTCTATCAAACTGTTGAAAAATAAGAAGTACCTATAGTTCTGATTTATCATCTTCATCCTCCACTGCAGGTATTCAATCGTACTTTAGTTTTTTTTAGAATCTGCATATTACTGTAATGTGTTGATCTAAGTAACTTCTACAGGCTGTTAGTAATCATTTGGATATAGTCATTGTTTCCTTCCCTGTTCTCAGTCTATGAATGGATAAGTGAAGTTGAGTCATATCTTTCAATGAAATTTATGAAGATTATATGGTAATTACTGACTATTCCGCATTATATAGTGTACCCACCCCTGTTCAAAATGGAGAATTATACTACAAGAAACTCATACACAAAAACATTTCACAAAGATCTCACCAATTTATCAGGCTGCATAAGTGAATGTTGTGCAAACCAAATAATAATAATAATAAAAAATAAATACATCTTAAAAAACTGCATGAAGTAATAAGTCACTTCACTGACATGCAATACCTTTCAAACAATTTCATTACTTTAAATGTTATTGTAGTAGTGGAAGTGTATTGAGAAAATAGTGGTTATAATGGTTTTATAACACACTAAAACACATAAAAACACATACTCATCATCTGCATCCACTGGCAAGTTGACAAGTTGGCTCACACAGGCTCAAGAATGCATATTAGCCAACCATGCCATCAGTACACACACAATTCTTTTTCAGCATATGATTATACAAGATAAAGCCCTTTGCTCATTTGTTAGTTCCTCTCACTTGTACATACATGCTACACAATTCATTAGTACACTTTCCCGTGGCTGCTGCAGAGAGACACGGAGGGAGAGCGATAGGAGAGGCTGAAACGATCAGCTGATCTCAGATCTGTAATGTCTGGTAGGCAAAATTCACACCCTCGCAGCCAGCTAACAACGCTACTTTAGACTGCAGCGGTGACGCTTCAGGAAGGATGAATGGTTTAGAGAGCATCTGATCACTGACACCATACAGCTTACAATTATTTTTCTATCTCATCACCTTAAAAGATATCTTCTTTTGATGTAAGCTTTACAAAGGATAATAGTTCACTTGAGCTTCTCTGTAACGGTCTCACACAGAGCTACTCTTGCTGTTGCATTCAAGGCTGCATATCAGTCAGGGTGTGAGTGGATGAGCTGGATGGATAAATTCTAATAATGTCTGGCATTTCTCTTGACTTGGGGAGGGTTTCATATGGTCGCCCCTGCTGCCAGATAATAAACATGGTACAACCAAGAGTCAGGGATAAAGTTCTTCTTTCACTGAACAAGGAAATTGTTTGTTGATTGTGTAAACAGTAATGCAACGTAATTCTTCAAAAAACAACTACATCACAGGAGTAACGAACTGTTTTGGAAAAGCAAAACAGAGAACTAATTTATAACGAACGCATATGTTAACAATACACAGAAGAAGTATGCAGAATGAGGAAGCACACTTACAAAAGAAGGTGAGCGATACCGATTGTTTTTTCGGGTGTAAGTATTGGTACATGTGTACATGGACAAACATGTGCGTATGGATCCAAGCCAACTCCAGTCAACATGTGTAAACAGGTGAAGGTCACTGAAAGTCACACAAGAAACAGACAGAAAGGAGAGTGAAATGGAAGCGAAATGTGTGTGTAAAACCATTTGTGTAACAGTAAATCTACTCTTATTAGTTATTCTAATGGACAACGGATCCTCTCTACTATTATAATGACTTTAAAACACTGGAGCAACACATACAATCAGAATGGAATCAACCACAAAATGATGCAATAATCCAGTTGTGCCTTGTGTTGCACTTTACATGTGCATGTACATCTTTATTTTACGTTTAGCTATTGCTGATTAATAAAGTAAATAAAGTTGTCTTCCTCCCAGGACAGTCATTCATTTCTCATTAGCTCGGAGCGAAAGGGATGACCTGCTAGTCTCTTGAGCTTTCCCAGATGGGTGGGAGTGTCTTTACAGATCCCGAACTCCCTTTTGCATGAGCATTCCCATGGTGTGCTGTGTGGCATTTTTCCAGATTCAAGTAAATTACCTCAGCAACGGGATTGTATAAAGCCACTAGTGAGGCTTTGTATTTTCAGTCTTTTTCAAACAAGACTCAAAATATAAAGCCTCACTAGTGGCTCTTAGTGCTGCAATGTCCATCACATCCCACAATACAAAAGAGTTGGATGGCACAAACAATATACTGATTAGACATCTGACTATATCTAATTAGCACCTAACTGTTCTTAGATGCCTAGAATTTATGGGTGAAAAACTGGAAAATTTGTCCTGGGGGTGGTACTAGATGAAAGGCCATGGGATCATTATAATCAAAGGGGTTTATCTCTTTGGAAGCATGAAAGTACTCCACAAATTTCACACAAGGCTGCCCATTACATTATGAGATATTTTGTGTAAGAAGTTGGCATTTTTGCCTGAGGGTGGCACAAGAGAAAAAGCTTGCAGAGTGTCTAAATTGAAATGGTTCATCCTCTGGGTAGCAAGAATGTGCTCAGTATATAGCATGGCAATCTGCACATTAGATTTAGATTTTGCATACATTAGGTATACTGAGGTATACATTTTGGGCTGATGGTGGTGCTACAGGAAAGGTCTGACAGCCTCTGTTGCTTCAGTGCTACACAGGCAACGACCACAAGGCCTGCTGAATTCATACCCAATTGGTCACACAAAAACTGTATTTAGAAATATACTTATGATAGGCTATATCGGGTTAGAGTTTGATGTTTACTGAAGTAAAGACGTATAATTAAGTATGTACACTTGCATAGTGACATCTGACAAAGAGAAAGATGAATAAGGAGAATACAAAATGGCCAGTTAAGGCTGGCTGGTGATTTAATTTTCCGAAAGGTTCTCTTTAAATGTTTTCTTATCACAGCAGAGTTATAGCCCTTTCAAAACAACACAGGGACGGAGGATAAACTTGCATTTGCAGTCAATTTTAATGGGTCAAGGCACGTTATCCGACCCTGCTCATGACCCGGGCACAGTCACATGTTAGTGTTTTGGTATAAGAAGGAGGACAAATGTTTCTATAATAGCAATAGGGTAAGAAGTAAGTTACTTTCTACAACCCTTCTGAACAAGCTGGCAATGAGTTGTTACATTAACGTTTCATAAGGAAATAGAAAAATAAGGCAGAGTAACACCGACTTTGTGGTGCTGTGCTCATTGCAGGTAAGCTATTGTTTTAAATATCACTGTTAAGTTATTACTGGAGCACACCAACATGATATTAATGTGAGTGTAGCACCAGCCCCTTATACTAAATGTAATCTTAAAAAGAAATCAGAATGACAACTGCCTATTATCAAATGACTAAGAGTATTTTGTTTTTCAGCTATGATATACACACCTGCAAGCTGTTTATAGAAGCATGCAGAACACAAGTAGTTTTCTTTCATTTTTCTGCATGCTGATACTGCATAGATAATTCATGAGAAAAGTGACTGTTGAAGCCATTCACAAAACCAGTAGGTCTACGGGAATTGTTTGCTATTTAAATTTTGTGTGACAGTAACTGCACGCAATTTGAAGGGGCCCCCTTTTTTTCCTCTAGGTGACATGGTGCTGCAAGGTTTTCACCTGCATCTTTAAAGACGATAATTGTTGTTTATATATTTACATGTAATTTGTTTTACGTCTTGGTTAGGATTCCTGTCGTGAAAACCAGTGGAGGGCTTATTTGCTCTCACTGTGGTTCTGCTGTGTGAGAAATCAACAGGTGACTCTACTACAGAGCTAAACAAACAAACAATGTACTCTCATCACCTGCCCTCACAGGCGCGCGCGCACACACACACACACACACACACACACACACAGAGCTGCAAACCCTACAGCCTACACTAAAAAAGAGCTTACTGTCATCTGGTTCCGTCTTCCATTAGAAAGAAAAGATATTAACTCCCTTAAAGGAAATGAAGAAACGGTGGTCAGAATATAAATGGAATTGTTTGCACTCAGAGGTATGGCATGTGACATATCACTGAGCCAGACAGAAAGTAAAAGCTGCCTGTATCCAAAAATGGGCTGAGAGTATGCCGTGTGTAGTGTTACATGCAGCAAAAACATCTAAGCTAAATCACAAACACACATGCACAAAAGCGTCGCTACAAATACTTTGTCTGAAACCACCTGTGGCTGTTTCTGAGAAATGCACACGAAATGGCGCACACCGCATTCAACTCCAACCCTACTGTTATTACCACACCTTGCCTCCACATGCTCAAGGTGGGCTGCCCTTATAATCCATGCTTGTTCTATTGAATTACTACTCATGGCAACATTCCTCCTAAATGACCTCATATCTAAGTAATCAAAGCTGTGCTAGAAAATATGTGAGATATGTGGAGGGGAGGGAGTATAAGACAGAAAGAGAGAGAGGTCGCTTTAGCTGTAAATCCTGAGGTGTACAAAGATCCTCATCACTAATCAGTCTGGACTTGATCAGTCGGGAAGTTTTGCTTGTCGTGCATGAATCTCCACTGCCGAGGGCTGCCACCACACTAATATTAGCGAGCATGTGAGCAAGCAACACCGTGCTTTCCAGCCAGCAATCAGATCTCACAACATCTCATTATAGAGCCACCTCATTCCAGTAGCTTAAAATAAATGTAAATAAAGTCTGGTTTTGACGTGCCATTATTTCTGGGGATAAAAACAAACCTACAGACACACCACCCCACACGCAGTCTTCACATAGCCAATGTGAGTCATGTTTTCCCTTTACTTGGGATGCTTCCTCCATCACAGACGTCACATTAAACAACACACTGTGTTCCACAACTTTTGTCAGATGACTCATGTGCCATGTGACATCATCATGTCATCCCAATGCTATTTCAGCTTGAGTCAACGGCTTGTTCATTAGGGTGGCCTGCAGCTCCGTGGGACCTGCCACTCTGTTATTGCTGGCAACGTCATCTTTTATCCCGAGTGCCAGAAATCCCTGCTTCAGCACAGTAGTCCGTTTTTTGGCTTAAGATTAGCACTGGGTATCGAACCTCAGTACTTTTGAGAAATTACTGAGATGGGCCATAGACTCGAGTATCGAAAACTGTCAAGAACCAAAAGTTGGCATCAAAGGATTCATAGTCTTGTTTATTTATTTGGTGGGCAAATTTTTTGTACAGCTGCTTGTGTTCAGACAACTTTAACACTAATGCATTGAAGAGTTTGGTATATTAATTTCAAAAATAACGTATTTAAAAAAAAAATGTTTCGCCATCAGTACCAAAACCCAGGTGTGGTATTGGCTTCAGTATTGAACATTTTCAAATGACACAAGATTGAAACATGCTTCTTAAAATAGTTAAAGTGTCGTGGTCACCCACAGCCAATCCCAACACACACACATTCCTGCACACAAAAACTAATAGCATGTGATGACACGAAAGGGAGCATCTCTACTCTATTAAATCATACTTGGACAGAAGAAGTAGACTGCTACCTCAAGAAGACTATTTTTACTGGCCTATTTACAATAGTAACTACTAACCTACTTGATGACAGGATATCAAATGAAGATAAATCGTCTCACCAATAGCCTCTACATTCAACTCAACATTAAATCATTTTTCTAGTTGTGAAGTTGATGGAAACCATATCCATAAGAAATGGCAGCAAATACTGTGTTGCAAGAGTGTTTGTAAGCAGCCGTTGCTAACCAGAAAACCAACCAAGCACTTATGGTCTAGGCCTGGTCTAAATTGTAAAATGTGTTACATTTTATAACATGTGTAATAAAAGTTATACTGCAATAATTGTTGGTGAAAATTACAACAAGTACTTAATATTTTTGGCAAAACACAAAACCCTGAATCTAATACTCGTGAGTCAAGATTTCCACTAACACACACACACGCACACATGTAGCTCCAGTGATTCAGGAAGAAGGTCACGTTTTTCCATACAAAACTAGAAGGCCCTAAGGGCAGCAGTAGAGGGACTTCCTTTACTGAAGGGCCAAATTCCACATGGTCCTTGACCATTAACCCACCCAGGCTGACTCAGACCCCCCACCCCTCCAACCTCACAACCTCCCAACACTCAACATAGTTCTGGGGAAAACCTCAAATTCACAACCAGCTGTTAGGTCTTTTCCCTTGGCAGGCGACTTCTAGAAACTTCTGAAGAGGATGTAGGTCCTCCTCCTGCTGTCAACAACTCAATCTCTCTCACTTTCATGGCACCAGAGATGCCAGCCGGCAGTGAGAAACGCGTGAGAGGAAACTAACTGTGGGTCACACTGAATACATTATACACACAAAGTAGCTCAAGCAAAAATCCCAAATCAATACTGAAAAAAATGACAGTATACACTGATACTCTGCTTTACTGTTTACTTCCCTGTTGAAATGTATGGAACGATGCAGACAGCGGGTATCTTTTAAGAAACTGTAACAGGTTGAACTCACTCACCCGACAGAAATAGTATGCTGTAGGTAATTCAAGAAAGGGCTTTTAAAATTAGTCGATCATTGGGATGGCTGTCCATTATTCTGGCAGGAGACTTCTAGAGATCTCTTAGTAGAGGCTGAGGCTTTATTGCTACATCTCTGTTAGCATGTAAATCCACCATAAAAAAACAATCTTTGCAAGATCGATAAAGGGTTACTTTCAGAGCAGATATCAAGTATGATCTTCTATCTACAAGCATTGACATTTTTGAGATAATTCTGCTATTATCAGCGACAGCATGTGGTGGTTTCACACTACAAATGAGAAACCTCACAACAATAATATTGTGTTGTTAACACATTAAACGAAGTGAAATGTCTTCTGTGTGTGGTTCATATTCTGCTTTAAATGCTCGCCTGCTTCAGGTCAGCAGGCTATGGCAAATATCTAGGTACCTTTTTACTTGGTATGCAGTTAATGAGCTTTTTGAACCCTCATTAGACACAACTCCCCCCAACACACACACACACACACACACACTCACATGCTTTTCACCCCCACTCTGAAACGTGTGCCAGCCCCACTATTGTCTGACAGTGTGGAGACATGCAGCTGCCTGCAGACTGGTCAGTAACACACTGAAACGCAAGGCAAAGGGCAAAGTTTGTCATCTCTTTGTGTGTGTGTGTGTGTGTGTGTGTGTGTGTGTGTGTGTCGGAAAGGAGCCCTTGCCTAAATAACCATTATGAAAGCCTGGAAGGTCAAAGCAAGGCAGGCTATGTCTGCAGTGTGCTGGAATGCAACCAGGGATAGATGGGAGGTAAACTGTTTACATGCCTTTTATATGTGACACGGATTCGTTTTCAAGTAGGCTGCTATGAAACGGATGAAGACATTGTCTCTCAGGGGGTGGAAGTCAACTTTTTATGTCTAAGAATATTTATATTAGTTTAGTTGTTTGCCCTGGCTTACTGGAAGTGCTTCCAAATGAGGTTAGTCAGCAGCTTGCCTTAGTGAGAGTCTACATCTGAACACAAAAGTTAATCATCTTTCAATGGACATTTCTGTGCTGCTGCTTATTTCACAGTCACTCAACCCTAACGGATTTTCTCTGTCTAGTTCTGTCTACATATTTCTAATGAGATTTGGAACAGTTTGCAGGCTCTTAAAAATGAATTCAGAAGTGCTTTTTTTCCTCTCTGCAGGTATCAGTACCCCGATGATATTCTTACAGGGACTAATGTGATTTTTGTGCAACTTTTCTCTGCACTGTTCTCTCTCTCTTTGTATAGCTTTAACACTCTCCTACTTGGAGTTTCTGGCTTGGTGGGCCATTACAGAGCAAATCTTGCAGCTGTAACAACTTAGCATGGTCTCTAAATGCGCTGCTTTACTTTGCTGCAAGTTCATAAAATAGGACAACCCAGGAGCTCCGTGGACCCACTTTCCTTTCTCTTTTGACTGGCGGCTATAAACTGCAAAGTGGAAGTAGATCTCTCGGAATCGTCGTGTTAAAGTGACAGCCGTCCCTCCTCGTTTAATTCACAATATAAGGCTCCCCGCCTCACCCTAACATCTTCTAACAACCCCTCGGTAAATAGTTGTAGGCCTCGGCAAAGTAGTGGAGAAGAAAACAGACCCCGGTGTCCGCTTACGGGGTTCCCGTGTCTGGCCTCCCCCCTTCTTTCGCCGTGTTTTCGGATAAGCAGGGAAATCAAAGCAAGGGCTAAATTCAAGGCAAGGCTGAACGCTACTGACCTGGATAAACTGGATAGTCAGGGCTGATTTCCCGACACCGCCACCCCCGACCACAACCAGCCGATACTTCTCCTGCACCGAGCCGTCCTTCCAGCCTGCCATCGAGGACACTTCGCTGCGCTCTCCGCCGCCGCCGCTGCCGGAACACCAGTGAGCAGCAAACACCCACTTTTTTTCCTGTTAACTGAAGAGGCCCTGCAGTGGAGAGACCGGAGCGCAGAAAGGAGCCTAGATAAGTGTCAAAATGACTCGTCGGTGCAGTCCGTTCAGTGCACGGAAGGATAGAGAGGGACACCGGAGCTACGCGCGCCTGTCCATACGCCTGGCCGTGTTTCTGCCTCGACAACACTGCGATGTTCAAGCTGTGGATCCGATAGTAGGAGTAATCAGCCAGGCCAGTACTAATGTCTGGCGCTAGGGGCTCCTCTACAGGCTGCAGCCCTGTCCTGAGACTAATATCACACACCCCTGCAGTCTCATTCCGGTCCTCAAACGCAGTCTGCACACACACAAAAACAATGCCTGCTTACTGTAATTACAACCAATTATACAGTGATAATGGAGGTGTCCTGCAGCTGTCATCATAATGCAAACCCCCAGCAATATGAAGGGTATTTTGTTTAAGTATTAGTCTTTCTTCACATATCTTACAGGCCAGTTTTCTCACTTGTCTGTGTTGTAAACCATACATTCACAAAATAAAGATCTGTACTTTGGTAAACTACTTAGTGAAAGATGCTGACTTGACTCCTACTGTCTCTCTCTCTCTCTCACACACACACACACACACACACATACAAACGAAACACACAAACACAGGAGCATATCATAAAAGTTACAAGCAAAAATGATATGCCCAATATTGAACATTTTCTTATATCATCATTTCCATGATACCTTTGGCAGATACTTATATGAATATTGTTATTTTTATTTGCAATATATCATATGTCTAGTTCCCACAAATAGAATTGTCTTAGTATACTGTAACTGAGACCCTTTTTGAGGATGCAGATGTCTAAAAATCACTGAATCATTGTTATATGCCCCAGTTTATTATACCACACTGTTTCTAAGTGTCTGCATTGTTCAGTGGGATGAGCATCTCACATTTATTTTTGCATAACACTTAAAAAAAAAAATGTATTCAAAATCAGGTACTCCCCAGTAATGGCCAGTAATAACTGTAAATAAGGGTTAAAAAAAAAAGTAAATCACACAAAAACACATTATTAAGCAGTAAGAATACGCTGTTCAAATAGGCAAATAAAGCCATAAAAATGGGTTAATGAAAATACCACTGCACAACATATGTTGTAAAGAAAAATTGGCATATTGTGAGAATGGTTCATTACAGTGACTTCTAATTTACAAGTCCCCTTTACAAAGGCATACAGCTGTGCTATTCTAATCATCTATATCAGAAAGAGTTCAACATGGTGATGTTTATCTTGTGCTTTGAAGTGGTGTCATGATAACTCATCACTGAGGTGAAAATAAAAAGTGAATGACTCTGATTTTCCGTCACTAAAAATGGAAGACATAAGCCAGTTTATCTGAAATGACAGACTTTAGTTCAGTGTGTAAGCATGACTTGTATTATGTCAACATGTCAAATATATGCCATGTTATGACAACTCTTACTACAGGATTATACCAATGCAGAATGCCACCACACTGTCTGCTTTGACACCTGTGGCGCCACCTAGTGTCAAAAGAAAGCGGCTGGATGTGAAACTGTGCACTTCAAAGTCATGATTAGGAGCATTGAAGTAAATAAAAAATGGTTTCAGACATTCATGTTATTATAGATAATTCATATATACAGTACTGATAGTGTTGCTGAAGCTTCAGTCTCACCTACGTGGGTTTAAAGTACTGAGGGCAAGTTTGTATGCAGCTTAGAAATCTATGAAAAATAATTGCTGCAGCAATTCTTGTAATAAAATGCAGGGCAGTCTGTTAAAACATCACAGTAAAACTCCAAGTGTCAAAGGAAATGAGGATGAAAAGTAGAAGTTGCTTTGACACTGGCCTTGATGCAAAAAATTCACTGTTCCACAGACACAGTATGAATCCCTATAATAAAGAAAAAGAGGAATTAAAGAATGCAACAGTGATCCTTAATGGAGGCAAGTACTTTCTGCCTACATGATAGCTCGTCAAAAGACAAAAAATCATTACAAAAACATCAGGTGCTTAAGCTCAGATCTTAGGTTATGGAGTTTAGCTGTGATGGTAATAATTATGGGTAATATCTACCCTAAATCCAAAAAGGTCGTACAATGCACACATTAGCTTGGCTGTGACAGTGCTGCCAGATAACCAACTGTTTATTTTCACAGCTGAAGCACTGACCTCAAAGCCACCTTTCGGCCTTTATCTAACCCCCTGGAGAGACAGATTTCACAGATATTGTAAATGTATGACCAGGGTTGTGACCTTTTAATCTGGCATATTCCCAGAAATGTCCCGTTACTCATAAATTATAAACAGGAGGGCAAGTGGAATAAGTAGGTCTGTGCCAACACTAATCCACCTCCATCTCATTATCACAGACAGTAAAACTTGCAGATGGCTTTGAGAGTACCTTTGAAATCACTGCAATACATTATCCTAGGCTAAAAGAAATCATGTCCCTGCCTAGGATGTGTATGTATTTCAGAGTCTTCATGATGTCGTCAATTTGGGAGTACTGACAGAAAAAAAAATCCAATCATTTTCAAACTGTGCAAGATATCACAAGAGGCATCTGAGGAATTCTAATTACAGCCTGGAGCTCCAGGCAGGAGTCCCTTCACTGTGGGACACAACCGCTTTTGGGTAACACTAAATTCTCTTTGAAATCTCTTGCTAAACATCTACTGTCATGCAACATGTACAGTACAACTTTCCAGGAGTATTCATTCAAACTTCACCCTTCAGTTATTTAATGAGGAGTAGATTAAATATTTTGTTTGGTGATAGTTCTATGTATAGAAAGTGGGCAGAACCACCCTCTCATTTACTTCATTTCCAGCACCTTCCTTATTAAAAGTGTCAAATTGTCTGTTTAGATGAATTCAAGTTCAAAGTATTTCATCAATTTTCATGTCACGTTACACATGCATCAATTAAAACACTTAAAAGGAACTTGTGTAAAAGTACTAGAAATGAATAATACATATTAACAAGCCCTTATCCAAAGCAACTGTAGATTTTTGTCTAAACTCTCTAAAAGAAATCAGTAAAATTGACAAAATGACAATAGTTCACATTAATGGCTTTATTTGAAAAATAGAAGTCACATGAACTATAATGAATTAAATATAAGTATAAAGTGGAAAGTGTCCAAAATTAAAATGAAAGGATATGACCCAATGAATACAGCATGGAGCAAAGTTCTCATTCTTTTAATACATACGTTTATTGAAAATTAAACAGGACAGGGAAAGAACATTACTGAGATGTAGTTTCAGACAGAGGTGATGTAAAAAAAAAAAAAAAGCACACAAGCAACTGACCGTATAGAGTTTTTAATAAGCTGTGATGAAAAGGCTGTAAGTTGGGTGATACAAGAGAACAGCGGGTGACTTTTACAAAGTCAGAGGGATTCAGCTGGATCAGAGTTGTCTCAGACATTCGTCTTTTTTTGGGAGAGGTTGATCTTGTCACCGAGGCTCAAAGCCATCCCCTGTGAAATGAAGGAAGGAGGATTTATTGTAACAGACCTTCCAAAAGATTAATTTGTGGCACTGCTTTAGAGGAAATAAATTCAACCAAGCCTTTAGTTCTCAGGTACATAAGGGTTCATGGTGCAGCAGCTGTGACCCACCTGACTTTTGGCTCTAATGCGTATGTGTCCGTTGACAGGTGCGTCAGGCCCCAGGTGGATGGGCTTCTCGATGCTGACATTAGCCAGAGCGTCTTCTCCAAAGATAGAACGAGCATAAAGGTTGGCAGCCATGAAGCCGCAGAAGCCAGAGAGTGCCTGGTTTGTAAGACAAAAAGAAAAGAGTTGAGAATATCGTACATCAACACAGTATTAGCACACTTCATCTAAGATGATGGGCTTGGTGATGACTATGCTAGGCTATATAGATACAGTCATGACAAGAAAATATATATTACCGACAGTTATAATCGAACCACTACAAAGACCACTTATGATTCTTCCCAACATGCACCAGCACCAAAGGTTTTAACTGCCTATTTAATTTAGTTCTGCCGGCTTTAAAACCTTTCTTTGCTCTGCTGTATGTAACGTTGCACACCAACCTTCTCAGGAGTCAGACACTTCATGTTGGTGGACTTGAGGATATGCTGGAGGTAATCATTCAGATCAGTGATGTTGGTGTTCACTGTCACCTATAACAAAGAAAGATCACTTAAGGACCATCTTCAATGTTCACATTTTTTAATTTTCCTAAATAGTGTTATTGATTTGTTGAATGTAAATCAACGTGTTCCCTTAAAAAAGGGAAGTTGAGAAAACTACAGAACAATATAAACATGTCTGACTCATGATGCCAAAAAAAGTCATTTTTGAAATGCCAGGCAGTTTCGGGGGAACTGGCCACAAAAGTAGAAATGCAAAGCTTACCTTGTTTTCCCACTCAAACTCTGCCCACATCTGTCTGAATTCTGCATCGGTGCAGGACGCTGGCTGGATGTAGTCCATGATGTCGATGTGGATATCACTGAGGACCACGCAGTTTCTGTCGCTAGCAGCCCCCGACACATCATAGACTGGGAAGAAAGAATCACACATCTCCACAAATAAGAAAATATGCTCTGAGCAAAACACAAGTTGAATTATGATGGTAAACAGACACAAAATGATTCTCTTACCAATGTTGCCAAATATAATGCCATTCTCAGTAGAAGCCACCTTGACATTGGCCTTGATGTTGGCAAAATCGTGAGGAGCCAGAGTTAGAGGTGAGGGTTTCTCAACCAACTTGAGATCACCTGTAGGATGGATATATTTAGTGAAATGCGTACATAGTGCAATGTAGCAACACAAATATGATTGGCTTCAGTCAGCATTACTAGAGAAGAGAACCTGTACATTTGTCCAGTGATGTGGAAAATAAACTAGACTAACCTAAAGTGGCCAGCTCAAGGGTGCAGTTCTGGAGAGTATCACTGGTTTGGTTGACCACCAGCACGTCCAACACAATGTCATACTGGTTGACATGAACATAGGCTTCAGCGTACACTGGGTCTGAGAAGCCAGTTAGTTGGGTCACCTAGATTGGACAAAATTAATTACATTTAATTATCAATTATAACTAAATACAAATATTTCCTCACAGTAAGCGATTCAGGGTTTTTACAGCAGTGTGTGAACAATAAAAAAAAAAAAAAAAGATTTGTATCTGTGTGTCCTATGAAAAACAATTACAGCCAGTTATACCCAAATTACACCCAAAAAATAAATAACACTAAATAAGTCCAATTCCACAACAGCATCATCCTCTGAGGCAAATGCCACACTAAGGTCTTAAAATATCTATGCATTATAATTGCAACTATAAAGGGGCAAATTCTCAAAACAAAAAAAATCACCTTGTTGAGTTTTGAAGCCAGGGGATCAGCAGCCTCCTTCCTCTGAGTGTTGCCCATAGCAGCCAGCAGACTGAGCTGGAACTGGTCCTCCTTAGAAGCCATTTCGTTTTTGGCTGTCAGCTGAATGAAGGAGATTGGGTCGTCTGCCTGTACTGTTACATTACGTTTCTCAGACTCTTTCTGTGGACAGAAAAAGAAACACACACGGTAATTTTTTGGGAGGTCATCCAGCCTATAGTTAAAATCAACACACCAAAAATGCCTACAATAGTAAGCCAAGATGCAATAACAAATGGGTAACAGAAAGAAATGTAATACAGTCAAGTAACATTCAGAATCAAGAGTGGCTGTTGTGCAGAATCAACACAAAAATTCAAGAGAAACCAGGACCCTCATATATCAATGTTGCATAGTAAGGTAATAAATTCTAAAAAACAAGACTTATTTGGCTTATAAACAGTTATGACATGTTCTACACACATACATGTGCATTTGCAATACTAATAAATGAGGGCTGGGTCCAACAATATGCAATTCACACCAAAAAGGTGTTTACTTTCTCCGCTTGTGATGATGCTCCAGCTGTGTCCAACTGTCAGTAGGTTAAATATTGAGCTCAGCCCTCTGAGTCAACTGTCATTACCTTCTGGGACAGCTTCTCTTCCTCCAGTCTGACAGTCAGCATATGTGACAAGGATTTGCGGCACTCCTTGTTGAAAATGTCATTCATCAGTGGTGAGCACTCTGACAGGACCTTGAGGCACAGCGAGATGCGGTCCACATCATCGTCTGTAATTGGCTTCTTGGGCAGGGAGGACTTGCCCAGGTGCAGCACAGTGACCATGATCAGCATGGACTCTGCAACGAAGGACTGAGGGGGACAGCAAGGCAGCAGGGATTAGAAGAACAGACAGTTGGGTTTAGTGATTTTTACTAAGGTGTTGCCTTTCAGTGAAGTGAAGACTTACATTTTGTTTCTTTTTGTCTTCAACAATAGCAACATAGCGCAACGCTACTTTGGTCAGTGTGGTGGCCAGGGAAGCTGCCACATAGAAGTCTCCATCCATCAGGAAGCCTCTGAGTGGAGGCCTGGAACAACAAAATCAGTGTTTATTGAGTGAGCTGGGTGGTAAGATGACCAAACTCCACAGAATCAATAGAATATTACAGGCAAACAACAATATCCCCCCACAACGTGCAATTTTTACCTATCCTCTTCTTTCTTTGAAGGCCGGGAGGAGCTGAGGGCACTCTGCGTCACATAGGTACCCATCTCTGTCACCAGCTTCTGGGCTGGAGCTGCACTCACTTCATCCTCTGGTTTCACTTCTCCCGTCTCTTTCTTTATCTCATTGTCTACAATCGGGATCTGTCCAAGCAAGAGACAGATGTCAGATATTTGTGGACAATTTCAATGAAGTTGGGACTGTTTGGTAAGGTTGTGTTACATTCAATTCTGACAATAACAGACAAACATACCTCTCCCAAGGACCTGCGTACTTCTGTCATCACACTCTGGATGTCTTCCTTGGTGCTGCAGTATTCTCCCAAGATCCACAACGCTCCCCTGTAGATCCTGAAACACGACAATGGTGACAAAGGTCATGAACATTCACAGTGCTACATACTCCTGTATCGATATGCTACCCAGGCCTAATAACAAGACTCAGCCAAGTCTATGAAACAGACAAATGTGACTCTGTGATCATTGTGCCTCACAGCCCAACAGACAACCCAAATATGACCTGCTTTTTACAACCATTATGGGAGAGACAAAAATCCAGACACTGCATAACATTCCCCTCAATGTGCTTATAAAGCCTTACTTGACAGTTTTGATGGCGTGAAAGACTTCCAGCATCTTCTCAATGACGAGGGGTCTCAAGTTGTCAAATCTCTGAATGGCCTCCCGTACAAACTCCAGCACATCAGCAGCAGCTGCCTCATTAGTGTCACTTAGGAATTCCATCAGCTGTAAATCACATCAACACATAGAAACGTCTAGCCAATATATTCTTGGTCTCTCTCAAAAAGCTATGAAATATAACACATTTCAAGAGCATCTTCTTTTTGATGTGCTTAAATAATAGGAAACTCACCACAGGTATGACATTGGCCGCCATGTCAGGGAAGCGCACACTGCAAGAGTGGAGAGTGCGCACCAACAGCTGCCTGTACTTATCAGTGTCTTCATGTTCCGTTACATTGTTTGTCTTAATCACCTCCTTCTTCAAAACAATCACCAACTGGGGGGGGGGGGGAAGAGATGTCACTATATTTGCAGTATTATTCCCTTTTTTCTGTGTCCATGCTTGGACATGAAAACAACAACACAAACATGGATATTCTGTGCATGCACTGACCTCTTCTACATTGCGAGATGAAACAAGGTCCAGTGCCAGCTGCAAGGTCTTCTTTCTGACTTCCAGGTCAGGAGTGCTGAGAACACGCAGGATGTCCATCACAAGGTCCTGGAGAAAAAAGTAACCACATCTAGTCTTAACAGAGTCGGTACACTGTAGGTGCAGCAAACTGGTACCGTCTCTCCATTTGCCAGATTCTGATATCTTCCTGACCTTTTCTGCTGCTTTTGACTCTATAAACTAGGCTAAAGAAAACTTAATACTGTATATTTTCTTATAATTTTTTTATGGTCTCATATTAAATAATAATCACAAACAAAAAGGCATAAATACTACTACTAACAAGTTTAATGGGCAAGAGTTTTTTTTATTTTCAGTAGGGCATACATTTTTGGTTAATGTTCTTTTTAATAAGAAACCTTCTGAGATAGAGGGCAATGGTCTTTGTGGTTAATAAGGCACAAAATCGTAATTGTTAATTGCAGTGAAAAACTAACCACAGACATATTTCAACGTACCTGGAGTACACGCTCATGAGTGGGATGCTCCTTTAGTTCAATCAGACGATCAAGGACAATCAGCTTCACATTGTTGTCACTCTCCTTGATAATCAAATCAATGTAGCACTGGGCAGCAGCCTGGAGTCCAACAGAGCACAGAATGCATAAGAGACTGTACTAGACCAAAGACATCACTGCTATTGATAGCTCACGTGTAGTACAATATCAGTACGGTATAAACAATATAGGACATACACAAGATCACTGACAAAACCATGGCGATGTACCTTAATGGCTGTGGGAGCACTGGAGAGGGTTACAAGAGTGCCAGCAGCCTCATACTTAACAGCCGGACTGGAGGACTGCAGCAGGTTGTAGATGCAACGGATAAACCGGGCACGCTCAGAGGGGTTAGCATGGCAAACCTAACAGACAGAGAACAAAAACAGCAAGAGCTCAGACATTAAAACACCTCTTCTGGTAGTATGCTGTTGTGCTACAAAGCTTAAATGTGACTAATAAAAGCCTTGACTCACTTTGTAAATCAGCTCCACAATGACCAGCTGGAGAATGTCGCCAAAAGTGTGAACTTGGTCAATACATGTGCTGAGGTAATCCAGAGCTCGATCCTGCAAGATGTGAATATGTGAATGACATGATATCAGTTAGGCCTTTGAGATACATAGTACTGTGTGATACTGTAGGTATGACAAAGGACAATATGCTACAGACCTGATCTGCATGAATCAGCATCATGAAAGCATTTCTCTTACAGCTGGCATCTTTCTCATTGACAAGAAAATCATGGATCAACTCTGGAGCATCTGGGATGAGATGTTCAAAGTTCCTGAAACAAATAAATATCAACAGTTACTTGTTGCTCCCTAATAAATGGAGAACAGAATATCTACATGCGGAAAAGCAACTGAACATAAAATATTTAACAATTTTTACCTATAGATGGTGTAAATAGCCAGGACAGCATTACGGCGCACATAACTGTGACGGTGCTCCAGGCAGGCCCGGATCGCTGGCATCAGAGGCTCAAGCAGCTCAGACTCCTTCAGCTTGCACAGGAAACGCAGAGTGGAGCCACGGATGAACTCATTGGGATGCTGCAGGTCCTGAAAATGAAAGAAAGACTTCACATGATGATTGCTGAATGATTTAAAAAATAAATAAATAAATAAATAATTATATATATATATATATATATATATTCTAGCCAAGTCACTATTTCCAAAATGTATACTATTATAACATAGATAAAGTAAGCAAATAAATTCATATTCATATAAAAAATAAGTGTTTTCATACCCTTACAGTAATAAACATTAAGCATAATATTAATAAACAGTCCCTGCTGTTACACATAGTGTATTATGATGAAGAGAACACCTAGTTTAAAAATATGCAGGTACTGTTTGAGTTGATGAATCAGTTGATCACAACCGTTAGTGTGTCAGTTAGCTTACCTTTCTGTAGGCGTCACAGACCAGGATCATCTCCTGAAGCAGCTTGCCATCTGGGGTTGTTTTGGGAACAATCTCCCAGAACACCAGCAGCAGCTTTTTGATGGTGTGGTCTTGAAGTGGCAGCACGAAGCGGATTATGGTCATCAACAGTCCTGGCAACTTCTCACCATTCAGGATCATGATGATGACCTTCTTCAAGGCTTCGGTCTTTGCCTTGATCTCCCCCTTTTCTGTAAAAATAAATAAATAAATAAATAAATATTTTATTACTAGTATGAAAGTGATCAGCATGGCTTGAAGCATTTGTTTTTTCACTGAGAATATTAAGTGATTTGTATTTTGATGATCAATTATCATTTTAGTCATTTAAAACCAACATTGTTTACAGCAAACCCACAGACCTCACTGACAACAGCTTTCACTGGAACTACTTTCTAATGAAGAAATAATGAAAATTGATGACAGTGAGGTGTGCAGATTATCCAGAGTAACCAAGACATTGTTTCAGAAAACAGATGTTTTGCTTTTGATTCTTTAATGAATTTTTCCAGTGCACCACAAATTAAATTCCAATCACCTCCATTGTATTGAGGTGGAGAGAGAAGTTTAAGAAATAAATATCTCCCCTCTGCACAGTTTATTAATGTAGGTGAGGAGACCTGTTTAGTAGCAAAGCTTTGCAAGTCAACATTAACAATAGTTACCTAGATCAGCTTTTAGGCTGACTTCAGAAGGGGGCTCTGAATCAGATGTAACATTGATCAGAGTATAACAAACGTTCTCTGCAGCTGTCATTTTGCTGCTGGGCTGGCGTCCGTTTAGAAGAATCCCAATTAATGTCGCTCACTGGATAATACCTATGAGAATCAGAGAAACCGTATATTTAGTACATGGTTAAAACATTTACACAGACTCATAAATATAAGTGCAGCAAATGAGGGACATAACTACGAAGATGTCCACATAGACAGAACAAAATCTGCAGAAACAAAGATAAATCTACTGTACAGCATCATGTGCATAAAACAGAATACGGCACTGCATGGTCGTATTTCATTTCCTTTGCAGCAGCCGAAGAGGGCATGGAAAACAGTTAATAAAATGGGACTGGACAACTCTTCTTATGACCTTTTAAAAACCCAGAACAGTCATCAAGGTATTAATCACAGGGCTTACTTTTACTGGAAAACTGTCAGGAATAGCTAATTAAGTCTACAATGCATGATTTACCAAATATAACTACTTCTTATTTACTGGAATTAAACTGCAAGGTTTGCAGCACACTGGCTCATTGTTAAGTACTGTCGCCTCACAGCACAAAGGTCCTCCCAGAGTCCCATGAAAGAAATGCATAACAGATAAATTGGAAACTCTAAATAGTTGTGAATGTATTCTTCTGTTGGTGTCCGCCCTGCCAAAGACTTGTGATCTGTGCTGGGTGATTCTCTGTGTGGGACTCAAAAGCATATTGGGATATGCTTCAGACCATCTATAACCTTGACCAGGAAAGCCTACAAATAAAGTGATTATTTAAAGCGACGAGGCATTTGTTTCAGAGGCAAGTATGTAATCCCTGTACAACTCTTTCAGAAAAACATAAGCAACTGGTGATCCCACCAATATAAAGCTGAAAACACAGCGGGTTATCTCAGACCCAATAATAATAAGTCTTGAAAAAAAACACATAGTCCCTGGAATCCACATCGCCAAATACTAAAAAGAACTTGAGTTCATCAGTGTGACAAACTGACTTATGCTCACAACATAGTTTATATCTTAAAACAATAGTCAGGTGTCCATATGTAGACACTTTGAAACAGGTTTTGTTTGCTGTAATCATTCCTCCTGTTCATACTGGCCATTTAAAGATCCATTCTTTACATGCTTCAAATGGAAGTAATGGGGGACAAAAACCACAGTTTGCATTCTATACAAAATATATCTATATAAGTTTATCTGAAGCTAATGTGAGGCTTCAGCAGTCTGAGTTAGTCAAAAGTGGGTATCTTCCAAAGTTACAGTTTTCCCCAGATATTGTTTCCGTGTTGAGCTGTGGTGGAGGAATAATAACATAAAGAGGGAATTTTGCACTAAAAAGTCTGTAACTCTGGAAGACATACTTGATTTGCCTGCTGAAATCTCATATTAACTTCAGATACATTTTTTTAATGTATTTTTGCAATTAACAAGGACTGTGTGAACTTTGTCCCCCATTGCTGACATTGTAAGTGCATTAGGAAGGGATCTCTTAATGGCCCGTAGGAAGAAGAGGAATTATTACACCGAGTAAAACTTGAAAACAGACTTGACAAATGTTCACAAATGTGTGAACCCATCCTTTAACTAAAAAGCTAGCTTAGGCTTATGCCCTGCAATATTATTAATTACACCCTGACCATGGGGGTCAACCATTTAAAAAAATGATTTGATATTATGCACACTTACAAGCATCTACTAATTGGCTTATGAGTTATGAGACCTGTATGACGCAGGTACCTGTAAATCCAGACAATACAGACAGATCTGCGTGACGCCCTAAAATTGATTTGGTAATATAAAAAATACTTTCATTTTAAATTATGAGGAGAAAAAAGTTATATGGGCGCTTTTCTTGACTGACAAAACAGAATAGTGTGTCCCAACTCTAGTTATAACAAAATGAGGAGCTCAATTACTGCTGAGCTGTCTTTGAATGGATACATAGTTAAGTACACATCAAGAGGTCACGTTTACAAGGTTCGGGTATCTTCCTGCCATTTTCTGCTGCGTTTGACTGTAAAAATTAGAATACTGGCATCACAACAACACAGGTAAGAGATGCCATTGGGACAGCAAAAGCAGCTTAACTTACAACGTTACGTTAGGTCGATAAAGCAAGTCAAGAAAGTGTGACACGCAGCGTTAACACCTTCGTACACTCGTAACTACTAACCTGCGTTAGCACCAGCAGTTGTGCAGCAAAACCTCAGTAATAAGCAAACATCACTCAGTTAGTCGACTATTCAATTAGTTACATTAAGCTAAAAACATATGCTCAATTGCTAACTAGCGATCGTTAGCTAGCGCCAGCGTAGCTTCTGTCCATGCTAGCTACGAAATGGAGGACATTAATGTTAGCTAGCTGTCTTAACTATACCACGGGTCAGAAAAGAAAACATCATGCTGGTTAAAACGAAGTCACATAACCTACCTAACTGCACGTCTATTACCCTCCGAAGTGGCCTTCGATATCCAGTTTTGGATATTTACATCTGTAAAGATTCTCTGGAGCTCCCTTTGGCGAGCTGTCTCTTCGGTTTCCACTACTTCCTAGTGACGTGGAAGATTACTTTCTGAGCCACATCACTACTACGGTGCGCCGAAAGGTTCAAACTCGAGAGCAATAACCGCGAACACGAAAATCACAGGATTATTCCGAGGATCTCTTTCCATTCAAAAACAGACATGAGAAAACCACCTTTATATTGTACACTTTCAATTTGTATAATACTATAAGACACACATGTTCTTGTGTATGCCACCTGTGAATTTATGGGACCTCAATCGAATTTATGACTTAAGATTATCCAGATTTCCTGTGGATGTTGACTCCCTTTACAATTTTAGCTGGCCTGGGTCTCCCCAAGATGAACTGGACAAGAAAAAACACCTGGGCAGCTGTGTTCACCCTGTTGCTAATGCTCACTGTGACCTTGATAAACAGCTGTAAAATGTATGTTTTTTGAAGACTTTTCACAATAAATCTGATTAAGACTACGTAAATGCTACATGCACTGAACAGCACTTATGACTTTACTGCCTTTTCATATAAAAATTAATAAATGATTATTTATGATGGATAATAAATAGAGATCATTGCAGTAGTTATGTATTTATTGTAAACATTGCACAAAAGAGACAACATATACATTCAAAAACACTGTAAAACTAGAATTTATAATGTTGGACATAATCATATATTATCAAGTACTCAGTATATGTTTTAGCTGCCGTTTTGGAGAGTGTCCAACATTTTCCACAGTGACTAACAACTTCCACTTCAAAGTGTATTGGTTCATCAAGCCTCTCTGCTACAGTCTTCTTCAGACTTGGCCCCTGCATCACAACCACAAACAAATCATTTAAAATGTGATGTAAAACAACCCCACACATAACTGAACTAAAATTTAATTACTTAACCCATTTTAATGGTATGCAGCACCCTCCAGTGGAAGCTTAGCCTAAGTGACACAGTGGATGCACAGAAACTTGAATGATAAAACTGCACAGAAACAATGTTTTGATAAATAGTATTTTTAATATGAAAGTTTAATAGGATAAGTTATTTTATCATTTTATTGTCAACAAATCCCATTTAAAAAGACCAAAACCGACAATTAATTTAGTATTTATATTAGTATCTGCGCAGGAACAAACTACACTGGCCATGTTCATCATAATTAAAGGATATGGCCCCCCCTATTATGTGTGTAATAGTTTTTTGAGGAACATGGAGTTTTATGGCACGGAGGCATAAGCTATCATCAGACTGTCCCAACACAAACAATACTCATTAGTAGGTTAAATTAATTGTTAATTTTGGTGAGTTTTGCAAACCAACTTAACACTGTCAATTGAATTGTATTGTGTTGCTGCAAACACCACAATAGACTATTCATTCTTAAACTGATTAACACCCACTTACATGTAAGACATTCAAATGGAAGTTTTCTTGATAAGGAGGGCTTATGGTTCAAGTCAAGAGCAAAGTACTTGTTTACATTACAGAGCCTTGTCAGCCAAAGACAAATGGCTACACATGTGCTTCTATCTACTCTATATGCTTACTATTAAAAATATTGTTTATTATAGGATTCTCATTTAACTTAGTAAAAATATCCTGTTCTCTAGGCATGGTTTCTCTTAGGCCATGAAGATCATATTGTACCGGATCGTTCAGGTTACCTTAAAGGAACAAACATATAAAAGGACACTGATGGACAATTTCGTGGAATAATAGCACATAAAAAAAGCTGTCATGGTGGCATGCAGATATAAGCATTGACTGAAGGCCAACCTGTGGTCTCCCAACGATAACAGCACTGTCTGTTTACGGAACTAAAAGAGAGGTAAAATACACATATTTATACAAGTTTATTTAGTAGTTTATTTATTAAAGGGTAGCATTGTTAAACACACTGACAGAAGATTACCTAAATTATATTTTATATATGCTATTAAATATAGACACCAATGTCAAGATACCAACAGTAAACAATGAATGGAAGTATCAACACTTCAAATGATGGTGTCATCAGGTGTTTACTTTTCAGAGGCATGTCAAGGTGACATCTCTGTATATACAGTCTATGGATGACACACATTTAGTGGCATGGGCTCAGAGAATTTTTATTTGAGATATTACATCTAAGTTAGCTTTTCATGAATGCAAGCAGGCCATTCATCTGTAAATCCATAGTGTAAATCAGGAAATGTGCAATCCACATGGTACCCTCACAGTCTTTCATGACCTGAGACAACTGTGTCCAAGTTAAGCAAACTGAAAACCTTATTATTATTATTTTCCCAGGCTTCATAGATTATTGCTCTGTGTTTATGTGTGTATGTGGGGTGGATGCAGGGTTTGTCAGTTTCTTGTGGTGTTGTTTGTCTTTTCTTTTGTTGCTGTTTGTCCTTGTATTTTATTTAGTTTATTATTCAGGTCATTATTTGTTGCTGTATGCATTTAAATGTAAAGCACACTGAGTTAACCTGTGATGAAATGTGCTAAATTGATAAAACTGCCTTGCCTTTCCATAGACCTTTTTCACAGCAGACATTTTGACTTGTCATAGCAGCAGACACAGGTGTAACTAATGACATTAAAGATGTCCCAGGTCAATATTAATGGTTTCAGTAAGGCAGCATGAACAATACAATGGCTCTGGAATTGGCAAAACTAAATGATATGCAGTAATCTTTAATATTATTTATTACACTTGTGCTTTTCCTGCTGTGATATGTCAACATTTCTGCTGGGATAAAGGTCTATTAGCTGTCTGTGGCAGCTCCAAGATTACTCTGTAATGACATCGCCACGCAGCTTGTCTTATGCTGTTGTGACTCGTGTTTATATGACTGAACTGGACAATATAAAAATATAAGAACGTTATGTGAATTAAGGAGTTTTAGGCTACGAACTTGTTTGCTTAAGTTGGCAGTTCTCATGGAACACGAATCGATACTTAGCTTCAATTCAAAGAGTTTAAAGTCTTGTTGGTCTATCATGCTAACACAATGATCCTCTAACGTTAGGATGTCAACAAGCTAGCTTACGTTTGTGTTACGCTTCCATGTATTTAGCGTTAGCGAGCTAGCTAGCTAGCTAGAACATCCAGTGGGGCTTTGTTGCCAGTCATGAACAATGTCTTTGACGGTGCCAAAGATGTAAAACGATATTTATTAGATATTATACCACTACTCGGCACTTGCTTAAAGCCAGTTGTAGCTGTGTCTCAATTCAGGGGCCGCATCCTTGGAAGGCTGCATAGTGTTTTCACCAAGCTGAAGACAGGCGAACCAAACGATCCCAGAGCAACGCGATGCAGCGACATGCAGTGGCGACAATTAAGGCCGATTAATTTTAAAATGGTAAAAGATTACTTTAATTATACAGTTAATTAGATTATGGACCAGCTAATTTAAACTATGTGCGTAGGTGAAAAACTGAGCCATGAGAAGTATTCAAAATTGTAACTATGTAACAGTTGGCTCCATTCACATATTAATTTATCTCCATTTTAAACAAAGTGATATTCAAATTGTGCATGGATGACATCAAGTCTAAAAACACACAACATATTTTAAATTAATAATAACGAAGACGATCCAACTACACGTAAGGAATGTACCTGAAACAAGTACACTTACAGGATTTGAGGGTAAAACTGTTATGGAAATTTAACCATTAGTTTGATTGGTATTCTCTTTATTAAATGAGAACTTTGGAAAATGTTTTCCTCATTAACTGCAGCCTCAGAGTATATTGATTATGATACATTACTGATGCAGCTCAGGATTTGTTCAGCGCTCCACATTACAAAGCCCTGCGGTCTAAGTTGTGGCCTCTAGGCGGCGTCAGAGAGCCCCATTTCTGTAAAAACAACATCTCACCTTCTTTCTTTAGTCCAAGTGCTGGAGCACGTTTGAGTGACCATGGAGTGCATTTGCTGTCATGTAGTTCAGCGTTAATACGGCGTGAATATTAGAAGAGGTGGACTTTCGCTTGGATACGAGGAGCCACAGTCGAGCCATGGCTGCACGGGAGGAAGGAGAGGTTTTGCACAGTAAAATAAGGCACCACGACGGAGCTGGAAGTGTAAACAGCTCAGAGGGCTTCAGGAACGGCTATGTGAAGAGCTGCGTCACCCCTCTTAAACAGGACCATCAGAGGGGATTTTTGTTTAACGTGTGCAGGTTTTGCAACGAAGACGTTCTTAATTCAAAATTGTTAAAGGTCTCTGCCCTTTACGTCGGAGCGTTTGTAATCTTCGCGGTTTCTTTTCTCATTTCCAGGAGCTTGCAAAGTGACTCGCTTTGGGATTTGCGGACTTTTTTGTCGGGCTTCTCCCAGTCCATCAGTCCTTTATTCAGCATAGGATGTGCTTTCTTCTTTCTGACGTTTTACCTGAGGAGGAAAAAGAAGGAGAGCAGTAAATGTTGGCTCGTGTCACTGCCAGCATCGTGTTACCTCGGGGATTTTTTGGTTTTGCGGTTTTTGCAATGGGGAGAGGACCAACACCAGATGCAAATGGTGGGCAGGTTGTTATTCGTGTTGGGATGTGTGGGTCTGCTCACGCTGATCCCCACTCTGAAACTCAAACACAGTGTTCTTATACTGTTTTTTGCCAGCGTTGTGTGGCTCGTTTCTTTCACAAGTTTGAGCGGTCTGCCTGCACTGCTCAGACCGCTCTTCGCCTGCTTTGCGGGTGTTTCTGGCTCCCTGTTGGGGCTGTGCTTTGACCGTTACTACCCGTCGAGGGAAGCGCCGAGTGGGATTTCCAGCGCGGAGGAAAAGGTCCCTGTGATCCGACCTCGGAGGAGGTCCAGTTGTGTTTCACTGGGGGAAACGTCGACCAGCTATTATGGCAGTTGTAAAATGCCTCGCAGACCTTCGTTACCCTGCATATCTAGAGAACAGGTAGGTCTTCCCCTGCAGGACCACGTCTGTTGTTATAGTTCAAAAGTAGGCCCACTGATCATCCACAGCCACCCCGAGTACACATGTGCACCAGAAGAGGAAAACACCCAATCTTATGTCATGAAAATGCAAATCAAACTACTGACCTACAGAAAAACATCCCCTCGCAGTACAAAATCAGTTAAACTGTTTCACCAAATTATCAGCCTAACATTAGATATTCAGTAACTAAATTGCTTGTAGTTAAGGAAATATTTCTGCTAAAAGAGAACATTGTGTTGTGAATGACTTAACTAGGTTATTGCAGCCTATTCCAGGTTGCAGGCAATCTAACATTATTTTTTGCAGTGATATTATACAGGCCTACATGTGTTATAAATATCAAACAAGGGGTTTGTCCAAATATACATTTAAAACAAATATTTTAGCATTTCAGCCAATTATTAAAAATGTGTGTTTTATAGCCTACACATTCTTATAATTTAAATATCAACATTAAACACTACACATTGTGTGCCATCTACCTACCTACAGCAGTTCTTGCCATCATGAAATCAGTAATGTTTATCTACATTGTGTTGGAAGTCCATTCATTTAAAAGTTTGTGTACCAGATAATTAAGTGAGTGTCCATCTACATCATGCTGCCAGAATAACAGCACAACCAGCAGCATAGCAAGTGATGTGGCCTATGGTCCCATCTGACTGTAGCAGTCAACAAAACAAAATGATGGTGAGCACAGGCAGCGTTTATTCAGTGTCCACAGTCCACATTCAGCATGTGTTTCTTCTCCTTTTTGTTTACATGTATACACAGGCCCGCACAAGCTGTATAAAACCAGTCTGTTTACATACAGTAGCTAACAGGTCCACTGTAAAGTGATGCTCCTTTCTACTTTGCTTCAGTTTTGTAAACCAATACACGTATATCAAGTGATATCCATACAAAATTAAGGCTATCATGTTGCATACAATTTGTTGTGGACAAATAAGCCGATGCAAGCTGTTGCCGTAATTTGTGTGTGTGTAGACAATGTAGACAAACGCCAACATTGTTGTCAGTATTATAGTAGTGTATTTAAAAACAAAACATGTTGTTCTTTAGTGGATGCCAAGCCATCAGCTCACATGCATTGTTTTTGTGTCCTTCGAGCATTGTTAGAAATGATAAGAGAACTAAAAATGTATATCCAGTTTGTCTCAGTTGTGCTATTTCCAGCAGTTGTTTTTCCACTTCATTGTGTTTTAGGCTATTAGCAGATTAGCAGTCACATTGAGTTAGGCCTTAAACGGTGCATAAAAACTAAAACAGAAAAACAGGTTGGGTCATTCAGGATCCTGTATGAATATGACCACAGACTTTAAGACCCTTATTTGAATGTAACATAATTTTTGCTTTATCCTATGAGATGCAGAAAGATTAGAACTCAGAATGCGCTTTATGTGTTACTGAAAATTAGCGAGAAGTAAACAATGAAACGTGGAGGCTGTAAGATCTTTTTTTTAAAGTGAGTTTTGTGATGGAGGCCTCAGCTCCAACATTTACCAGCCTTTTCATTTGGAAGAGAAAGATATTGACTTGAACCCAAGATGAGGTGTTTTTGAAACCACAGACTTGATTTATACCTAAAATATGTTGCTTTATTTGCACTGAGGAAACATTGTATATTATTATTCCTAATAAGAGCTTTCCCATTTGACTCAATTGACATCCATTGTAGTTAGTTACTTGACTTGCAACCTAAAACGTGACATATTCAGGGACTGGGGCTTCAACACTTGAAACTGACTAATGTCTCGAGTACAGCTGAATTGTTCCCTCTTTATTTGCCAATGTGCCACAGTTAGTTTTCCCGTCTCTTTGTAGGCAGGTATATACTGCATGTGGTACACTAAAAGTACTACACCTTATCATTTTCAGTTGGAAAGTTGAAACAGGACATTGGTTTTCATTAAACAAACCATGTATTTTTTAATTGGTAATCATTTCTTTAATTGCTACATTAATTGCCTGGTTTAGTTGCTCTATTATTTTCCTGCCCCACATACCCAAACAGATTATATCAAACCTCTTTTATACTATGTAAAATTGCATAAATGTAAATTGTAGACAGAAATTTGGAAAATGTGTGAAACGAACAACAGAAAGTTATGCAAAATTGGTGGATAAGATGTTATTGTGTACAGCTGAGCCATTTTATCAGCAGAATATCTAACGTACATCACAACCCATGTTGAGTAAAAAGATAACCAAAATGGCAGGCATATGTTATTGCCTGCGTCATCATCACACTGTCTTTAAAAATGTATTCATGAGCCTCTCTGCCAGTACACATTTATGTCAAAGTCAAGTTTTTCTTAGTGAGTGAAAAGGAAACCCTAAATACACTCCATAATATACCTGTTTGTGTGGATTTCCTCTGGGAAATGCCAGTCAGGTGAATTAATGTCTGAATTGCCCGGTAGTTGTAGTTGTGGTTGGGGGTGAGCGTGTCTGTCTATCTGTAGGTGTCAGCCCTATGATGCAGTTTACTGGCAACCGGTCTGGGGTGTTTTGCCCACTGCATGCTGGGATAGATCTCTCTCCCTGGGATAGTATGATGGCCTACAATATTAGCTGTGTAGCCCATAATGTAGGGAAGAGCTGTTGTAGATGTTCCCGTATCTTAAAAAAGTTGTTTTCTTTCTACTCAAACTTTTGGAAATGTTTTAAAATTTTAGCTACTGGTGTCACCAAGCTTTTACTTTCCTGGGTTTGATAATCAGGAAATATATAATCAGCGACGAAGAACTGTAAACTGAGCATAAGAAATAATGTTTTGTAAAATAACCTCTATGTGTTAATGAAAAAAACCAGACAGTTCATGCGTCAGAGGCAGGCAAAAAGCGGCACAAAGGAAGACTGAAAGGAGTCACTGAGGGTTCACTGGTGATGTCACATATGTTCTTCATCTTCACAAATTTTACATTCAAAACAGTCAACCCCCCTTTCTGCTGTCTGAGAGGGTCATTGGTTTTCTGTCTTTCAGTTGCAAAGAGACGGGTTGTTTTTTCTTAGCAGCAACACGTGGTTTTATATACTGCAGGTTCATCATCACCATGGAGAAATGGTTGTACAGAGTTTCGGCGTCATGCAGATGAAAGTGAAGATGTTTTGTTCAGAGTAACAGACACAAATGTGTGAACTAAGTCTTGAAACAAAGTAAACTCGATACGAAGGAAATGCTACTTTCAAAGCTATATAAACAAACTTGAAATCATTGTCACAATTTTCATATCATCCACAGCCTGTTACACCACGGCTATGGAAAATTGTTTGCTGTTAACTGACAGGTGCTTGTTAAAATTGTGTAGGACACCTCAAACTAACATCCTGTCAACAGTTTAACCAGCGTCCTTAATTTGTGTGGATTATAGATTATACTGCAGGTAACTACAGAAACAGTACTTTTGCTTGACGCTGTATAACTAACAGATAAGTCACTGGTGAAAAGGACCTAACCAGGAGTTAAACCCACAACCAACCAACTTTAAAAAATGGATAATGGCGTAAACACAGCTTTCCTTTTTAACTATGGTAAATAAGCATGGTATAACCGTGGCAATACACTACAGTCATTTTATATATTATGACACTTCTTGTGTATTAAAACTCATAGAAATTCTAAGACATCTGCAATAATGACTATATCATACCATCCATGGCTTTTTTTCATCATTGTCAGTTGGAAACAAGCAAAGTTGATGAATTGAGACTCAACAATGTACTGTGTTGAGTTTGTGGGCTCTTTCAGGTGCTACACCAAGATTAGATAGATGCATTCATTTTTCTATAATTCGCCTTTTTACCCATTGTGAGAATCCTTTTGACATTTTATATTCATGTTTGAAGAACCATCTGATGTGGTCTTCTCTATTTGTTTAAAGGAGCTTTTGGCCACTAGTGGTGCTGTAGAGCAGCGCTTTGAGTTGGAGGTGGTAATGTGTTCTAAAAGGCAGCTATATGCCAATAAATTAGGAGAATGAGACAGCAAGCAGAAATGTCAAAACATTAAAAAAATTGAAAAGAAAAAATGGTAGGAAATGCATCAAACTATTTGTCAAGACTTTAATAATTTGTGCAGCAGTACATTTTGGTGAGAAACAATAAATGTAAACACAACCAAGTTTGTTTAGAAGACACCTTCAACGTTCATTTGAACGTTTTAAGTATGCAAGGCAGATGCAAAGCCTAAGATAAATAAGTGGAAGGTGTCGAATTCAAAGACTAACGGTGGCAGTTTTTTCTGAAACTAAACGACGACAAGCATACAGAGTTTAACAGGCATGCGCTGGTACTGACAAGCACATATTTTGATCTACCAAGAAAACCACAATCTTTAGCTTCCACACACAGTTTGTTTCAGAAAACTGTTATTCTTTTTTAAGTACCTGTATATTGACACAGACCACAAGCTTTTCAAGAGTTTAATTTTGAAAGGCTGAGTTTACATATGAATGCTACATGTTACAACAATATACCAACACACTGTACAGCTTCATTGATCACATACAGGTTACAATGCCTAATTCAAATTCAGCTGTGTGATGGCACAAATGTCACCAGATACTAGCCTGTATACAGTTTCAACACATTGATGTCAGTCTCTTGTGTCATTCTCTAAGTATTTTTAAGTATGACATTGTTAGAAGCGCACTTACCAATCAAGCAAATATAAACTAACTACTCTAAGTTTTAGTTGTCATTATTTATTTTTTTTGTTAGGACAAGCTTATAAAATAATTTTTAACTGTAGCATGGTCTAGCAGTGGGTCATAAAATAATATTTTCTTTCAACACCCTGTCACCATGTCTTTAAAGCATCTTTTGTCAACATCAGCATCAACAACTTGATGTTTGCATACTCTAAATAGAATTCCACATGAACAACCCGTACAGTTATTATCTGTTTGTGATCTTAAAGAAAGAACAAAACAAAAAATGAGAGTAAGTGCTTAGGATTTACAGAGCTATTCATTTTTATGTCATGTTATGGTCACAATATGGGTCAAAAGAATGCTTTATTTTTCTTAAAGGTCAACTTCTCAGTTTTCTTGCTTGTACGCAATGTTGTGTTAGTGTAGGGTGACAGTCTGTAGCTGAGCACTTCTTTTTATTTGAGGTGCGATCCTTAAATGTGCCAGACTGACTAGGAAGGAAAACCCTTCATGGTTGCTGCCATCTTAGTCACTATTATTCACAATGTATTGAAACAGTGTTGACTGATCATTTAGAAATTATGAAACGGGACAAATGTTTCTGTTTCTGTAAAGGTGCAAACATGACCACATTTACACATTGAAACAGAAAATCTAGCATCATAAACACAACCTTTTATGCAGCGTTTGAGATACAATTGTCTCATTTAGCCTGTTCCAGTTTTAGTTCATGTTCATTTTTGCTCTGATGAATTCAAGTCTCAGTTTTGTGTTTTGCCACAGTAACTCAAAACCTCTTGCGCAACCAAAGCTTTATGGATTGACTGCAAGTGCCAGGGGTCAGGCTCACTGAATCCTAGATTTATTGCATTAACCGTGTCGCTCTATTGTGTTATATTCTTCTTTAATCGGATATCTAAATTATTCAGTGAATCATGTAATTGTGACATGGTGAAGGAGCCCTGTAAAACTGTCTATTTGCTAATTTTATCGAGAGATTACTCTTGCACTTTCAGACTGTCCATTAGTCACAAGGGGCACAAATTGAGACCCACTGTTTGCAAGTGAGAAATATTTACAAATTGTCTATGTGTATTTGGGCTTGAGTCCTTACAATCATTTATTTCAAATTACTGTTTTCCAAAATAATGATTTTAGCATCTGAATGACAACCTGTTCTTCCCCAAAATTATGTCAGCATGTGTCTCTGAGACCCAGTTAGTCTTTTGAGATGAAGAGAATAAAGTGGAGATAATATTTTTAAAGTAGGATTATTGTATTTGGGCTTTCATGGTAGAAATCTGAAAGCTCTACTTCATGAATAAGACCTTAGAGGCAGTGCTGGCAGTGCAATGTTGAATTCAGGGAGAAGGCCCTCTTTTTGTGTGGTTACCACTCCATGGGGGCAGGCAGGGGTAAATAATATACTTAACTAACCCCCCATTCAGACAAGAACAGAGAAGCAGGCTGCAGAGAAAAAGGTTGGAAGGGAGAGCAGTGAAAACGCAGAGCAGCTCTCAGCTGTCACGTTCGCTTGCTGTAAAGCCATGTGGAATGATATAACATTGACGTCACTACCCAGTGACGTACCACAGGGTGATTGCAAAGAAGAAAAAAAATGCCAAGTCTTATTAATCGCCCTGTAGAATATAGTTTCTGCCTCCAGCAGTGATGAGAAAGGGAGAAATTGTCCGTCGTCAGATGGTGTGCAGTAGAATGAGTCTTTAGGAGAATTGTACTTCAGACCACTTAGCTTATCCATCCAGAGAATCAGACAAAGCTATAGGCTTTTAAAGTTTTTTTTCTTTTGTATTTCAAAATAATATATTTTCCTAATTTATAATTTGATATTTTTTGCTGACGGTATGGACTGAAACTATCAGCACAGTGGTGTAAGTGTATTGAACTAGTTATGTAATGTTCATTTTGATTGAACAAATCCTCCCTCATCAGTATTATAGTGAGAAAGTAATTGGTGTAAAATCTAATAGTTGATTTTTGATTAAAAATCTAATAGTAGATTTGTGGTACAGAAAAATAGGATTGTAGGATCAGTACTTGTAATCAGTTTCAGCCTAAATGTAAAGGTATATATTATGATAATGTGGTCTTTTTTTGTCAGTGCTCTAATGAGATAAAATCATGTATCTATATACATCTGTATCGTCTGTGGAAATGAAAGCCTCCATGCATTTAGTGAAACTGTCTGTTAGCTCCTTTGCCTTTGGTTCACTATCATCAAAACTAAACCACTGTGTGTACAATGTGTGTTCAATTCAAGTTGAGTTGGGTGTGCTGAAACAAGCATTCAGTTTTATTTTCCAGTATACAGTAAATCCTCCACATGCTGGTCACGGCGTCTTTTTCAGTCCAGTATATAAAAATGAGTCCATCTTGCTTTAAACAATTTAATGTATAAAGAATAATCAAACAAAACCTTATTGAGCCTGCTGTGCCACTCTGGACCTCTTACATGCTCAGGATGCGTCATGCACACTTATGAACACCACCTAATTTTGCATTGCTCATATTCTTTGTTGGCTTATGTTAAAAAAAGAAGATTAATTAAAATAACCTTTTGAGCTCAACCGAATTTTTACTTTTATACATTTTATATAACTTTAGTTGGAATAGACTGTAGCTCCTATGGTCTGTGCTGACAGAGGAAAAGTGCATTGCCTTAAAATAAAGGCCATTAAATGACTAATGTTATCTGCAGTTAAAGGTTATGTGTGTGTGTGTGTGTGTGTGTGTGTGTGTGTGTGTGTGTGTGTGTGTGTGTGTGTTTTGTTTTGTTTTATTTAGAGGAAACTTTAACTTGATATTAAAAGTATTAAGTCTTATGTGGCATCCGCAGTTTCATTTATATTACAGGTATTGGATTTTGTTGGACCTCAATCATTTTTGAATTCTAAATTACAATAGAAATGTTGCATCTTCAGTGGAAGTGTTGTTAATGTGACTTTGAGCTGATTATTATGATATACTTCTATTTGATAAAACATTAAATAAGCTGAGCTGTTTAAACAGAAAGAGAATGACGTGTGAAGTTAACTTCCATTTAGGAGCTTGTGTAACAGTTGCGACATCAAGACCAAGATGTCCTAATTCATTGCTTAGCAACTCATCGTTGATGCCACAGGTAGCTGTGATAGTAGTTAAACATTTTATGAATACCAAATCAAGAGCTGAATCAGCATTTATGAACGTTACCTATATGTGTAATGGAGCTTTTTCAGGTGTTTCTAATCCATATTTGAAATGTACATAATAATTTTATTATTTTGGGACCTGTAGGCCTACTGATTAAAATTGTAATATTCTCATCCCACTTTCTTTAATGTCAGAACTAGTTTGCATAGCTGCTTTAGATTTTTCATCGGCAGCAGCAGGACCAGTAGAAAGGGTTAAGTTGAGCGAGGTACTGTGTGTTTGGCTGACTGCAGAGTGAAACAGGATGCAGCGACTGCATTGTCAGCCTGCTGGTGTGAGTGCAAACAGATGAGGAAATGCTGGAGCGGGTACTCCAAAACTCAGGTTACCCTGGAAACGGTTTGCGTCATGATCACCAGCAATTAGCTTGAAGCTCTTTAGTTTTCATGATAGGTATACCAGAGCTTAGCCAAATGACTCTGGTGTCTGAAGAGACACCATCAAAAGAGGGCTCACAATATATTCACAGTTAGTTTTATTCTGTACCTTCCTTTAACATTTTGTTCATGAAATAGTCCATAAATTACTGTTATTTGAGGACATAGTTTTGAGCTGCCTGTAAAGAGCTGCGCAGTGTCCACTCTTCCTTATTTTTCTCTAATGAGCCATGATATGATGTCCTGACCTCGTCTATCTGCTTGTATGTCTGTGCAAAGCTTATCCATGGCTGAGTTTGTGTATTGTTGCCCAGAATGTTGGACTGGAAAGGGGGATGCCGAGCCACTGCCTTCAACTAAGTTTGGGCTAATTAGACCTTTTTTTTGTTGTTTTATTTGTTTTTGTTTTTGCAACTGTTGTCTCAGCCTCCCATACTTTGCCTGCTTCCACTACATGAAAAATGTGCAAATGTGAAATGGCTAGATAAGTAATGACAAAATGTTCCCCAAGCTGCTGGCTCTATTTGCAACACAATCAAGCTTTTTAGTTTGGGAGTTTAGGAGACAGTGGAGATTTTCAGCACAGCTCGTCTCAACTGATTTTGATTACTCCACAAGGTTCCCCCAACAATGCAAACATCTCAGGTGGCTGAGATTTTAAGTTCAGGATGAGGTTGTTGAACCTTGCACGTGTTGACTGTTTGTTCAGTCCAGTGACAGGGTGAGAGTAGAGGGAGAGAGAGCATGGTTAATTTTGGTCGAGGGGCGGTATGGTTAAATTAGAGTGCTATGACATAGATGGTGTGTGCACATGCTTAAATTGTTGCTGTGGGAATTTAAGCATGGAGAAATTGAGGTGAGGGATGTAGTGAATTTAAGTTTTATTTAAATGACTACCTACCATAGGTTTTACTGACTGTTAATAGTCTCCAAGCGACTTTATTGATATAACATCATCTTTTCCTTCAATGTTTTTTAAAGTGAATAATTTGAATAGATGCTCAAACAAGAGTGATTTAGCTTTTTGTTGCACTGAAACTGCTTACAATTATCATTTTTGCATTGCATTCTCATTGAAACATTACACAGCAATCTCACCAAAATTTTACTCACTTTCTCCCTCTACTTTTCTCTCCCTCATTTTATTCTATCTCTGTTTCTCATTCTCTCTGAATTTTTTTTTTCTCTCTCTGTGCGCCCCTTTTGAAAACGGTGTCAGCACTGCTGCTTTTACACCGAAAGGCTGTTGCTAAGTGACGGTTGACGTCAGCCGCAGCTACAGAGGAGGGCTTGTGTGTGTTTAGCAGCTGAGGGCAGATCCCACTGAAAAGGGCAAAACTGAGAAGCACTATTAGTCACTGCAATGAAAACCCTAACTTCGACCAATAGGATCGCCATTTCCAATAACTGTGCACAATTTATTCTGAGTGACTTATGGTAAAAGTAAATCTTTCAAAGTGGAATGATGAGGTTTAGGCAAAAAAATTTTGGAGAATCTGCTCCCGGCCAGTCCCCACCCCCTTTTCTTCACTTTTTCTTTAGTCTGTTGCTGTCTCCTTTTCTTTCTCACTTTAACCCCCGTCCACCCCTCCCCCAACACACAAGCACACACACACACACACACACACACACACACACACACACACGTTCAAATGCCAGACCCCCCACTTCCCCTCACATAATGTAAGTGAGATTTTGTAGATAGATTTTATGTCTGATGAAAGTCTCTAAGCTTCAGTGTGAGGTTGTTCTTGATCTGCTCGCCATTGTTCAGTGTAGTCAATTCCCGGGGACCTGTATCATCCTCTCCCTCCCCACCACTACAACTCCCACCCCCACCCCCCGGCTTTCTCTCTCCTGTGACATCACATGAAATTTGACCTGTTAGAGTGAACCAAACAAAAAGATTATCTATATTTCAGGTTAAAATAATATAGTACTTCTTCTGTTCACAACTCATTAACAGTTAATTTGTTATTAGTTATCACTTTGCAAGAATTGAGTACATTTCTGTTGCAGTGTGATACTGGTTTTGTCTGCGTCAAAGCTATAATACCAAACCAAAACAATTAGCTTGTGCTTGCTTGACACACACAAGATGTTTTTTATGAGATAAAAGTTAGAGAGCAATGACGCAGTAATTTACTGGTCTATATACAGTCATGTCTGCTGCGTCTGTGCTCTGAAGACTGTGTGCTGCTGGAGATAAACCAGAACTAGTAGAGACTGGAGGGTCTATGGGCAGAGATAGGTGTTTGCAGCAGTCATATGGAGCTCACTGATGGCAGAGCGAGTGAGTGGAGAGCACAGGGTTTTAATCACACACCCCCTCTGCAGCTAATGCATACTGTGCTGTTCAGATATAGTCAGAGCTGTGGCCCGCCCCCAAACTGTTATTGCTCCCTGTGAAGACCTTGACATGATGTGCTCATTAGAATTTTTGATCAAGGCCTGACGGGCAGTGGTTTGGTGGCCAAGGAGACTTTCCTTCAAGCAGAAGACCTGTTCACACTAGTGAAACTGTTGGAAGTGTCGTTAAGCAGGACACTGAATCCCCCTCAGCATTACGGGCGCACCTGACACTGTGGAGTGAAGCAAGCCAAAGATTTATTTCTGTATTCAATAAAGAGACCATATTAATGTGTTTATACACTATAAAAGCTTTGAAAGTTGTCTCTTGCTTATACTGATACCTTCTGCAATGCATTGGATTGCCTGCTGCAGTGTGACCCTCCTTTGTCCTTATCTGTCCCGAACCTGTATCAAAGGATCAACTGGATCAACAGTGGACTTGATGCCACATATCAACAGCAGGCACCCTGGCCTGGTACCATAGACACGGGGCATTAGGCCCTCGGTGCTCTTCTGCAGATACCAGTAGTTGGCTGGGGGTAGGCATGAATTAAAGATGCAGTATTTGCGTAAAAGGTGAACTCTACCGGGCATAGTGAGCATTTAGAAAGACACCAGGTTTGCTATAAACAAGTAGTATAAGTAGTAAGTAGTATAAACACAGGCTTAAAGCAAATTACATTTGACAGTTATAGGCTATTTTTTAGCTATAACAGTTGTTTCCTTTCCCCTTCTCTTTATGCCGTTTTCAGTGGCATACGGCTACAAACCACGTGTTGACAAGAGATTCAGAACAGTGACATTATCGTTCACAAAATGACACATACAAGAAGTGCTTCACCCCAATGTACCAGTTGTGGCATGGGGTAAAGCATCAATATGGTAACTAATCACCTTTAATAGCTTGTCGAAGCAAAGATTGCTAAAGCTAAACAACAAACTGTGCAAAGGCTAAAAGTATCATAGAGGTAGTCTGTTCAGCTATGTATACAGCGAAGATCATTTATCATGTTTTGGACATTAATAGGCTGTCCACGAAGAGAATGCAGTGAAGTTAACTGTTAGCATGTCATGGAGCAACAGAGCAGTGAGAGAAGCAAGCTAAAGGTCACATTCAGGAGGACATTCAGGCAACGCTGCTATCCAAAACAAACCTCAAAGTAACAACTGCAATGAAATGTCGATATTGTATATAATGACACTGTAGATCATTGATTTGTCCATCCAGAATCCAGTGTGTCAGATGATTCATGACAATAACCTATACTGAAATACTGTCTCAGTTCACATTTCTGAAAAAATCCAAAAGGCATTTATAAAATATAAGTTAAGAGGGGTTGAGATAGTCTGAGACAAAAATAATGTCGAATATGTAGTGTGAAGGGTGCAAATGGATGCCACATGTGTCTTCAGGATCATGATTTCTGTCTTTAGTGTAAGCAAATGTACATTTTATAGCTTCTTTTACTTTATTCTTCCACGTGGCAATCACTATTTTACACTATTGCTGATTTTCTTATAGATGCCTTGTCCTTTTTAAAACTTTATTTACTTTATTTATCAACAGGAGTGCTCTTTTTCAGCAATGCCACAACTTCTTAATACTTAGAAATTTAAAGTAAAATAAGGATTGTATACTACACAAATCTTGGTAAACTGTGTACATGTAGGCCTCACCTTGTCTCTCCTTAAATCTGTTTAGTAAACCTACCTCAGGTTTGTTTGTGTGACTGACTCATCTGACAGTCAGCCAGTGTTCCAGTATTTATGCCATGTGGCATCTGTCTCAGGTGATGCAGGCAGAGCTTGCAGAGCTAAGTTTATACTTACAGATGTAAAATGCTGATCTCTGGTGGTTTCGGCATTATGTTCTGACCCGCACTCTGTCAGCACTGCCTGCTGAGTCTGCTGAGATGGGATATTGAGGGAAAAGTAACTGAAGACCCCAGTCACGCTGAAAGCCGCCTTTCCTGCCCGGTGACACTGTGTTTAAACTGTAAACTGCATGATGCACTTTGTAAGGAAGTGTATATTTGTCACTTAAAAAAGACAACAAATATATTGGTCTGTCAGTTGCAACTGCAGTTACATATTACTCAAATTTATTGCATTTTTTTCTGCCTTCATTTGTTACATTAGTTAGTTACACAGTTATTTAAGATGCATTTGGTAGTTTAATGGGCAGTGCTGGTTCAGGAATTTATGTTTGTTGAATGCATTAATGGCAAAAAATATGTATCTACAAATAAATGAGATATCCTGTGCTCAGTTGTTGAAATAGGACTCCTGTGACTGCTGCATCCGGTGATGAAGGTCGCTAATAAATAGCCTCCCTGAAATGCTTTTGTGGTAATTGGCAGAAATATCTATTATATTTAAATTCAAATATTGTTGATTGAATCATTTTTAAAGGCAGGAAGGAAAGTGTGTTTCTTTGTGGTGGAGCAGTAGTGAACTTTTTGCTTAAGTTCTCTTTTGCTGCTGGATGTCAATGGTTGTGGTTATGACATATTATAACATATTAATGTGCATCTATTTTCCCTGATGTTATGTTATAGACAATGTTGTACACATTTACAGCATAATTTCATGAAATTTACTTCTTGCCCTGGATACATGTTTTGTTCAGTCTGTCTTGAACTCAACTGGTCGTCTTTACTTTTCTCCTGTGATTCATAAATCGTGTAGCCTCACTCTCTTAGTCTCTCTCTTTCTCTCTTTTCTGTGTTGCTCCAACAGCAGGTTCTCCATGTTCATCTCTAAGAGCATACTCGCTTCATGACAGGGTGACAGTCTCACTTCATTATGTGTGCACTAAACACCAGGGATAACACATTTTGAAATACCGAAACACCCCACCCCTGTACCAAGCCAGGTTGGATTATTCTCATAATCTCATAACTTATGGCTCTTGGACGTGGCAGCAAAAGGCATTTTTTGGCCTCTTAAAAGCTGTAGCATTTAGTCCCTGATCTGTTAGTGCAGCAGAATATTAGCAGGGTTGCTGTAAAAGTATGCCCACACATTGTAGTAGAAAGCATTCAGTTGTCCATTGTCTGGCCATACCAAAGGAAATGGATTGTTGCACACTTGTGGGTAATTGCCTCACACCGAAGATGACAGAATGACAGAATAAATAAAATGACAGAACTGGAGTACAGTCTTGGGCATTTTATCATTCAGAAATGTACAGAATATCCAAGAATGTATGGAATGTTTATATTATAAAGGATTTAAATAGAAATCTATGAGAAAAGGCAAATGTGGCATTAAAACTTAGACCCACTGTTTTTTAAACACAGACCTTAAAGCTACATTCTTGGATTTCTGGCAACTAGAGGGCAGGAGAATTCCAAAACCAGTTTACAGACACACAGCTTTGATATATTATGTTGTAATGGTAAATATATTATATTAACAGTAGCCTACTTACACGTCCAGAGTCATGTTTCTGGCCATCTGATGAATTAAAGTCCAATAATCACTTTCTTTTATCTCTGGTTTGGTCTCCACCAACTCCTGAAAAAAATGGCTGCATATTTATCTTGCTAAATATTTTACTTTCTTCACCAGCTATTTGCTAACTGTGTCTGTCTGCCGTTAAGCAGGTAGCGTACAGTGGTTTTAGTCTGAGCTTTTTGACTGAAAACAACTTCCTGCTGTTGCTAGAGATGGGGGTTAATGAGGGCGGTGAACTGTACAGAGACTGAACCATACAGTAAATATGTGGCTATAAAACCAAAATATTGACCTAAAAGAGGCTAAAAGGCTCCATAGAGATGCAGAGTTTAGTAATAATTCTCCCTGAGTTTGTGCATGTGAATGTCTTGGTGTATGCAGCTTTAAATGTTTTCAAATTAAATTTACAGCTACTTAATTTATCTTATATCACTTAGCAAAGTTTCTATAGGTTATCACGCCTCGTAAAAATAATATCCAGCTACAATCGCCAGACAAAAGACCTGGTAGCTGTGAGGCATTTTGAAAAGTACATGTAGGAGCCCCGTATGATGCTGACCTTTACCTCCAGTGATCCAACCCAGGCCTTCACACCACAATCAGAGAGTAGGAAAGGACAGGCTGCAACATGCCCTTTGTTGCTATGGAACACATAAACAGACTCTCACTATGAATTTGTCTAGAAGAGTGTATTGAATTTGGTTAAATGACTCTCATACTGAATAACCATAAGTTATTTAAGTGTGTTCTCAAATAACTTTAACAACAACTAGACTGACAGATGTTGAGGTGCTTCACAGTGGCCTGTTCCATATTGACCTTTAACTTGACAAGTGTACAATTGTTAGCTTTTTTAATTTAACCCCCCTGTCATCTCAGCTTTAATGGTAGCTTTGGAAATGTGATACGTAAAGTAGAAATGAGAAGCTGCCTGCAAGCCAGCGTTGGTCACTTGCTTGTAAATGATTTACTTAACACACAATTTCTGTTGTGGTGTCTTTTTCTCACTGTTCTTTGTGTCTGTCTCACTCTCTCTCTCTCTCTACTTCCCTGTTAACTCCTCCTCCCGCTGCTTGGCTCTGATGGATGGCGTTTGTGTTCACATGCTTGTTATTGGCCAGAGCTCCAGGGCTCAGGCGTTAGGTTGTGTTTATGAGAGGAGCCTGCACTGATTCCATGATAAAGCCAGATGTTCCCTTACAAGGCTTCGAGCCTCCCTCATCTAGCTCTCATGTCCATATCAGGTATAACCTTCCTGTTGTACACAGGCCTCTCAGCCTCCGAACTATAGCTTGGTGTTGAGCTCCACAGTGGTCAAAAAAGGTTGCGTGTGAAGGACATACATCACATGTTTGCACTTTGATAGAGAGAAACAGTCTCTAAGCACAGTTTAGATCGCAGTAACAGCACTGTTATTTTTCTGTGACATAATATGGTCTTTACATTGATATTAAAAAAAGGAAAGTGTGTAGCTTATTCTCACAGTTGGGAAGTTGGAACCACAGAGTGTTTGGCACTTTTGTTTGATGAGTGACTTAACCAATTAATTGATTTTTAAGATTGTTGCCCTTTAATTTTCTGTTAATCAACTAATCACAGCACTGAATTACACATACATTAGAAGCTTGTCATCAGCATGTCCAAAATGTTTCTACTTGTCTTTTTCAATGAAGTGTGCATGTGGTGCAGCTGCCATGACCACTTCTATACTTATAGGTTTACCATAAAGTTTGATTGGAGATTTTAGTGTGTTGCTGTATGGCGTTGTATGGCATTGTAAAAGTTGAGCCAGGTCCAACGTTTGTGCCAGAGCCCTGAGTGGTCTCATTGAAATGAATGAGGATGCTGCAGTTTTTGACGCAGCGCTATCGTCAGTCTAAACACGGCAGTAGAGTTTCAAGAGTTTGGGGATTAAAAAAACAGTCAGTCAGATCACTGCACTCCCATGTGCCTGCCAGTACTTGAACTCATTGAGTGCTATCGGGTTATTTTATTTTCCCTACAGCCCTAGTGGGCATTACAATTTTTGTTTCATAGCCTACCTCTATGTTGAATGGGTGTAAAATGTATGCACAAACAAAAAGCCATGCAACCAAAAATGTGTATTACACCTCTATGTGTGCAGGATGTAAGATTCGTCTGGTCATCTGCCTGGGCACAGATTCAGCTGAAAACACTGAGATCACCTTTGTCCCCGTATATTGAGTCTTTGATAATGCTAACTTTAAACGGCTTGTTGGAAACCAAACTTTGGCCTGATATTGGTAGAAGCAAATAAAGCTGTTTAGAAAAATGAAAACAAAACAGAAAGACCAGTCAGAGGCAGATCTGGTTACTTATTGTACCTTAATAAACTGCTGCTTACATTTTTTTGATGACATTTGAAGCCCTCATCAGGCTCTGATTGTGCGTCACAAGGTCAATGGTCCTTTTAATAATTACTTGTGTTAACACTGGGTAAACCTGGGATATTTATATGAACCTGCAGATCAGCAAATCAATGTCAGCAGAAAGGACTTTGAGAAGTACTATTCAGAGTATTTACACTTGGGCTCTCTGCCACCACTCTCTAAAGGTCATACATGCCTATATTCTTGCCAATCTCTTGTGATAGCAATGAATTGCTGCGTTCCAGGTCAACAGAAAATTTAAGCTCAGATAAAATGTAACCTGTATACATAATCTGCACTGCGACTGCCTGCAACTATTTATAGGGGCATGATTTACTGAATGGTTTCCAGTAAATGTGGGGCCAAAGTCATGCATGCATTAAATCCCTTTGCACGGAATGTGTTTTGTTCTGTAAAATTGTCACCCTATGAGTTGTAAAAAGGCACATTATTTTTCTCATTTTACTTAATTTGAGGCTCATCTTGGGGCCGATCTGTTTGCACCAACCTGAATGAAACAGGTGTAATTTACTGCTTGAATCATTTTTAACAAGCTGAACTCTGTTAATGAAAACACATTTTAAATCTTTGTGCGTAGTGTAGACTGTACTATGTGACAAGTCCTACATGAACAGTTAAGACCTACTGTATACCTACAGTATATCTGACCAGCAGCTTAGCTGTGAATGTTAAGGGACACAGTTTCACACACCATGTCCAAACAAATCCATCTTCTATCAGTTTATAAGATTATATTTTTCTGATTTTCCGGTATTCCTGATTTACTTAATAGCACACAGTGGAATTAGAACAGTTTCATCTGCTTTTATTTTTATGGTTTTGTAGGTCTTAAAAACACTGCAAATGGTGTGCAGGCTGTTTTGCCAGCATTGGTAGCTGCCTACTGAGTTTTGGTGTCACGGGCTGTTTGAGCATGAAACATACCATTGTGGGAAAAAGTTCATCATTGACGTACTAGGGTTGACCTTACTCAGATTGTTGCATTGGCATTGGCTGAAATTGACTGTCTCTTGTTAAGCTACAAATTCCTTGTCAATACAATACACCTTGTCATTCACCTCTTTATCTTCAGTTCTCCTAAATCACAAGGGTGTAATAGCAGACTAATCCCTTTGTTGTTGTTGTATTGGGGTTTTTTTTAGACTATAAGAGGGCTGGGTTAATGATCAACAATCAGTATCATAATAACTTGACAAATTTAACTTGACAACAATAAACCAAAAAAGAAAGTTCAGAGTAAGAATTCTTAATTATCATTAGGGCTAAATTTTAAATGTTTTAAATATGCAAAACTACTAATATTGCTGTATAATTCATAATGACATTTTGCACAACCTTCTTTAAAACAAATAACATGTAAAAGAGTAAAAGAACATTTATGGAAACAAACAGAAATACTTATAATTACTATTAATAACAATATAGAATTTTAACAATTGATTAGATTTTGATAATTTATCAAATGCAAACTGTATCTAAATTTCTCACATTGTACATTTGTAATTAAAATTGAGCAATAATTCAAAACAAGTCTTATATGTAAAACATATATATTAAAAACTGGGGTCTTAAATTCATTTACAGTAAAAGGCAAAGCTAAAGTTGCATGATTTAACACAGAGAATAGGTTATCTCTTGTCAACTTGTCCTAATGCAAAATGAATGTGTCTATGCATCATGTTTTTGTATTTTCATGCCGCCTAGACACATTTAAGTTGACATTTTTTGGCTACTCCTCAACATTGAGCATGACAGACACCAAGCAGCTGCTGCCCCATTTCTTTAGAAAAGGCTCCATCATGACCTCTTTGGCTTTCCTCCCTCTGGTGTACATGTATGAGGCTCTGCGATCTCTGCCATAATATCTTTTGGGCACTGTGGCTGATTCCACTCGGTTTTCATTTTTTACTTTATTGTTGAGACATGTTGTGAAGCAATGGAAATCTTTAATCTGGCAGCGTCTAAAGTTTTCTAACATTAGCCACCATAAGGTACTGGTCAAACCAGACCAGGTAGGTCTGTGGCAGCAAAACCCCTGAGTGTATTGAATTGAGAAAGGGTGTGTTTTGTTGCTTATAATTTTAACTTCTCATTTGTAAGGTACTTTATGGATTGTTTTGTTCTTTCTAAAGTTACACGGTCTTGCTTTCACTTATGCAGGTGTGTACTGGCCAGCTCTATGTCATCTTCATTTTTATGCAGAAAGGGTTTGTAAAATGCGATGGTGATACATTCCTCTCCTGAATGTGCATCTGTAAACTCATTGGTAATAAGAATGCTTTGCTGACATCCACGTCAGTCCGGGATGGGCTCAAGAATCCTTTTAGTCATCACCTGCATTGATAACCATCATGCAGCATATGACATCTCAAACTTTAGTGGTAGCATTAAAAAATGTTTTCCTTTTTAACAGCTATAACAGAAGGTGCTGACAATCTTATTGCTCCATCTTGTTGCTTGTTCCGCTTGTTGATCTTTCAAAGCATTTTCTGCAACACAGTGCACCTAAACGAAGATAAAGTAGTTTACCACAAGTGACCAAAAGAGGTTAAGTAAAATGAATAGATGGGAATAAATGGCTCATTTCTTGTGCGTCACACTGACGTTAAATATGTGGGTTCTGCTGCCATGTCTGTCTGTTATACTGCCATCGCAAAACGTTCCTGTGCACTTACAGTATATATGGACAAACACTCTGTGGGGTGTAAAAGTAAAAAAAGTGACGGCAATCCATTTGTCTTTATATTTGCTGTTTTATTTACAATGAAAACAGCTTAGATGTTTTGAAAGGTGGAAAAAAATATAATAGAAAATCACATGTTCATAAGCTAAAGTAAAAAGATAATCATTATTGAATAATGTTTGGTCAACCAATACAGCTCTTACCGATCCATTTACATTCTTGGCCTTCCTGCATATCTTTCTGGAGAATGCTAAAGTGATCCTAGGTCACCTGAGAGAGACAGCAAATCCGACCGTGTGGAAGGTCTGCTGGGACCCTTAAGTATCTTCCGACACTTTTTCTTAAAACGAGGGCACACCTGCAGCCTGAGAGCAGCCTAAGTGATGTCTGGTCTTGCTTTCCCTTCCTGAGCCTCCAAGTGTTTTCACCGTAACTCATCCCACGTCCATGCCCTCTGTGCCTTTTTCATCCTTTTTTTGGGTTTCCCACCCCAAATTCCCAGCCTCCTTCACAATAAGGCAAAGTGCATGGGAGCAATTCTCAGTAAACCCTCACCTCTCAGAGATCAGATGACAAATTGGACCCTGTCTTTACCTAGGTGTCCAGAACATTTGGCCATACTGTACGTCTGATAAAACCACATCAGTTCCATATCCCTCTGACTCGTCCAGCCTCTTGGCCTTAATGAAATAATATTATTGGGAAGGAGCACCATCCAACTTGGTTTAGCACAAAGAATTTTCCTGCTATTTCCCAAATGGCTCATGGTGCACAGTTGTAACTCTTCCACTCAGTTTTTCTGTCAACCATGATAGAGCCTGACAAATTCACAACAGCCAGGAAGCAGACAGCAACTGCTATCTTCCCTGCTTCAAAGGACTTAGTGGGTGTGTGTCTATAGGCCGTGTGTTGTACGTCTCCTGACTCATGTAAACAAAATGCCATAGTAAAACCGCATGCTATCCCCCTGAGATGGAAGATGAGAGAGCTGTGTAGGCTACCCATTCTGCGGCAACAAGCTATGACCTTTGCTGACGTAAACCAGACAGGATTGGATGTTGAATTAGTTTTAACTGATTAATTGTTTGGTTTTGTCCAAAATCTTTTGGCCTGTTCTAGTATTATTTATGCAGCTATTTTTGGATTTAGTTTTAGTCCGGAGATCACATGTTCTTTCAAGTTTTAGTCTGATTTAGTTAACTTCAGTAACATTAGATTTTTCTTGTTGCATCTCTGGGGACAAAACTCCAGATCTCACTTATCACAAAAAGTGTCATTATACTGATTTGTCTTGCATGTGATTTTATGCCACACAATTGTATTCTATTAATTCTTAATGTGATCAGCATAAATAGGTGAATTTCGTCACATCACATTGGGAACTCAATGCAAAACTCAGGGCTAGGTTATGTTTAAAGTCTCTTTAACACTGATTGTGGCTACTTGGAAAGTCATCCACTAAAATTACAACTTGACCACAAAATATGTCTTGGAATGCACTAAACATCACAAACTAATGACATCTTGAGTAGGTGTTACACTTACATCAGAATTAAAAATGTCCCACACAAAACACAGTTGCATACAAACTTTCTTTCACCAGTGGGTGGGGGAAAGGCATCTGTAACTCAACATGGAAACTGGAATTAATGTAGCATAATCCTCAGAACAACAACTATGGCTGTCTGGAGAGATACAAAGGCTAGGAAGGATTAGGAAAATTGTCTCATATGCATTGTGACAAAGGTCAGGCTTATGACCTCGAGGTGGGTGTGTCTGCATTGTGGGTGCGGCCATAGATGTACAGTTTTCAAAGCTCACTGTATTACAAGATAGCAATCACACATTATTTGTTTAGTTCATGGATTGGTGATAAGCATACTGTCTTCATGTAATGTGACATGAAGAGGAAACAAATGAGTTTTCTCAGTTTTCTAGAAAATTGATTTCACGCTGTGTAATAGCGGCTCAGAGCAATCCTGTAATATGACGAAATCTCACCAGAAAATTATCTAAAATATTTTTAGGTGTGCAACTTTCTGGATGGTTTAATGAAGAATTTTCCATACCAAAAGTTCTGCTCATCTGTCCTCTTAGTTCTTTTAGTTTTGACACTCTTTTCAGATGGGAGATTCTTAATTGGACTCCAAAATAGAAATGGTTCTAAAAAATTTTGTTAAGTTACCACTGAGTTCCCTCTGCGCTGGGGTCTTCTGCCATTAATTCAATGTTGCTATCTTGTTGGCCTCCTATAGCACATGGGAACATGGTTTCAAGTAACCTAATGCCATACAGATTCTGCACACGCGTTGTTGTTGATTGTTGTTGCCTAGCTAGTAACCTGTACTACACTGTGCTTTAGTATCACATGGTATGTGATACTTGTAGCAGCTGATACTACTATGTAGCAAGCTAGCTAAAAATAGCCTGTATGGGTTGATCTTCAGAGTGGATCTTAAAAGCCTAACTAGGTGGTCAGTTTTACTTGGTAAACATGAGGCCAGCTGATTTCTCTCACAACCCCATAGACGTAGAGGGGGTAAACCCACACTTGTATATGCAGCGTACAGTTATTAAATGTCAACAGTAGGCTGGGAACTGTTTTATGAACAGGTAACTGTTTAGAGTAAAGGAACTGTCTTATTCTGGAGGGTGTGCTTGATCGAACCAACCCTTGGTCAAATCACTTCTTTATAGTAGTGCACATCAGAACAACAGAAACAGATTAGGCTATATATAACACTATATTAATGACAACACCTAGATTATACTGAGTGAGCTGCCAAGATTACACAGAAGTGCATCTTTCATGTTTGTAAAAGTGGTCTTGTTGATGTCTGATGGAAGTCAATATTTCTTTTTAACTGAATTAAATTAGGCTTTAGGTAAAATGTATGACAGAAGACAAACAGGCATCATTGTTCAACTTAAAAATAAGTTTGCAATTTAAAACCCTAAATCTGGCAGTTTAAATTTTGTCTTACTAGGGGCAACCATCATACAACATGTAGAACACTGTGTATGATCTTTTGTTAAATGTGTGTATTCTGTTATATTTGGCGTTACCTCAAGAAACATCAAACTTCAATATCTGATACCACCGATCCTTGCTTTCCTAACATTAACATTTCTTGACACCTTTTGTTTTCTTTACCCCAGCATGCTCTGTTCCCTTCTGATTGTTCAGTCTACAGTTTTAGCAAAAATTCTGTGGTGATATGTGCCCACAAGAAGCGTCTATATCCTCTGCTTTATATTTAAACAAACACTAGTTGCTGTCAAGTATGGCAGATCAGCCCCTAAAATATCCTAAATGCAGTGTGATGTAACATTGATTCCAAAGCCTATTTCATGCTCTTCATTGGCCTGGGTGTCTCCACATTGAGCATGCTTCTATACATACCCATAAAGTTTTCCACCATGAAAATCTTGGGTGCCATTTAAAGAATGTTACTTTGTTGGGTGAAATGAACACGTTATGTGCTTTGTGGTGTAGTTTCTATAGCTCCACCCCCTAGGATTCAGATAAGAAATGTAAAAATTTGAAGGCAGTTGTTCACTTTCTTGTATCTGACAATAGCAGACACTGTTTGGGGCTTTTTTAGGGACACGTAGAAAAAGACTGTGACTGCTAATTACATGTTATTGTTATGGAAAATGCATAGAGATAATAATGAAAAACTGTGAGTTCTCCTTTAACAGTTAGCCAAGAGTGTATTTTTTTGTTTAAGTTGTTCTGTTAAATTTAGCAGAGCTACAACCAGAGTAATGAGACATGACACTTGTAACTGTGAACTTGTTCATTCCTTGGTTCATGTTTGGAATTTTTAAACTATTTTTGGGAAGACATTTCATTGGTAGTATTTGTTTGGGGTTTTTTATTCACTGGATTGATGCCAAATAGGACAAACACCACGCGGTATACAAAGAAACAGGTCACGTCATAGAAGTACTTATAAATACTCCAAATGACATTAACAGAAGCTGGCTTTTGCAGGGCAGACACAGAACAACACCAGTCCAGTGAAGTGGTAGGTGAGTGTGAAAGAGAGGGATGACATTTTGCACGAGCTCCTTTCCCTAGTCAAAGAATTTTCCATGGTCCTGCCAGGTCGCCCTGACAACACTGGTGACAGCCATAGGCGGACTGGCCATCTGGAGTACCTTGAGTTTTCCCGTTGGGCCTGTTGACCTGTGGGCTGGTGGTGAGCCAAGCAACACAGATGCAAAAAGTATTTTGTCTTCTAGATTGTCTGGCTGGTTACACTGAGAGGAAGTACTTCATCTCTGCCCACTTTTCACGGGCAACTGCTTAGTCACTTCATACTTTTGTCATCTACCAACTTCAGTTTGGTTTATTCTCTGAACCACTCAGCAGAGAGTGACAGATTGCATTGTGCATTAATTGTGACTTTGTAAAGCCACTGACCGAAAATGTGGAGACCATGGTTGATCTTTGTTTTTGTCACACACAGAGCAATTAATTATATTTCAATTAGAATATTTATCAGCATAATGGAGTGTTGCTATCATGCTAGCTACATAGTTAAGTATTTTTTAGGTTTTAAATGTATTTTAGTGAAGTAAAAGTTACCCAAAATCTGTCTATAGTGCTGTGAGATTTGGACAAAGAATATTATCAATATAATATAATATAAAAAAAAAAACAATTGATAAATTACAAATATTTCAATTGTTGAATTTCCTTTTTTTGTCAAGATAAGTATTTTCTTACTATTTAAATCCTATAAACTTAAAGCAAACTCAATCTTGAGAAAGTCTTTAAACTTTATCTTGTGAAAAATTAAATATATTATAACTATGCAGAGGTTAATACTAATAGTGTCAACGTGGCTTTTGAATTGACTCATAAGAGATGTGCAGCACAGTTTGGGAGAAATCGTCTTCCTGGGAGTTTGTGCTGAGAGTCTAGTGCTGTAATTACTGTTCATTAATGTCCATTTTGCTCAGAGACATTATGCCAAAAAAGTGGCTTGAAAACAATTTGTCACATGTTCTTGTTGCATATTAAGCAATATTTTACATAGGGTAATGGCCACAAACCCAGGGCACTATTGCTTGTTGTTTAGGTTGAGCTCCAGTAATGCTGCTGAATGTTAAAGAAGCACTACCATTAGCATGTTGGACACTGCTTACAAACACATGCGTTGGCCCAAAACATAGAACCTTTTGTTTGTCTTAGTTTGCACTTGCTGAATTTTGCAGTGTATTTATCAAAGCCTTCTTGTCACTTTAAACATATCTGATATCTTGGAAGTTGTTTGGCCTTTTTTGTCAGTAACTTCCTCATCTTTGGTATGGGGTTAATCGAATCACTGTTGCATGCATTTTCTTTCTCGTGACCATTTTGTGTTTCTGTGACAACCTACAAGGAAACTGTAGTCAGATTACCTTGTCATTATTGTTACCAAACAAATTCTTCATGGTGATGTTGAGTGATAATTGTATTGCCAGCAATAAGTTCAGAAATGTGCAAACTCTTCCTTCCAGAACAGCTTGTTACAAACATTTGTGCAACCTTCAGTGATTTCTGTTTTATTCCAGATTCTTAAAATGCTTTACTGATGTTGTTGAATTTAATATTAATATTTAATATTGTAATGTATTTTGTAGGTAAAAGAGGATATTGCATCTCTAATGTATTTTATAATATGAGTCAGTTTTGTGTTTGTTTGAGTGTAGGATACATCTTTGTAGTTAGTCAGTCTGGGTCAAAAGTTCAGAGACAGTGTTTCTGATCCCAGTCTGCTCCTTCCTTCAGTCGCCTCAGCTGCGGACCTACCATCAGCTAACCTGCCTGAGCTTTGGCACTGTGTTACAGGCCCAGCCATATCCTGGCAGTTCAAGCTATGTCTGACCAACAGGAAACACATAGACACACACACACACACACACACACACACACACACACACACACACACACACACAAAGTCTGCAGACCTCTCATCTGGTTAGCTGCCTTTCCTGAACGGGCTTAAAAGAATCAAGGCAGCCCGTGCTTTCTTTTCCTCTCTCCACATTATCTTTTCTTCCCGTGCGTGTCTTGACAGCCAGAGCCCAGTCCTCATTATCAGCGTGTGCATGTGCAGAGGGCTGCTGACGCTGTGTGTGTCGCTGCAGACGTCAGCAGTGCCGTGCTCCTCTCCATACAAATGCCCTGCCTGCTTGCAATTGATACCTTTTCTCGGTCCCCCACACTCTTATTAGCGTGTTTTTATCAGTTCTAGCACCTCTCACACGACGGAGCCTAGCTAATATGACACGCAGGTGTAACAAACTGGCCATCTAATAGCTTGCACAGGTTTATTGACTCCTGTTAGGAAATATTTACGACTTGTCTCATGTTAAATAACTGCCTGTATGTGAAGTGTTATTTTGATTTTTCCTGTGTTTGATTGTGTGTCATTGTCTGTTTTCTCTGTGTGCTTCTCTCCCTGTTTGCTTTGTATCTACAGTATATATCCATGCAGGTGTGCATAAATATAGTGCAGTTTTTTCCCTTTTGGAAATAGCTGCACCATAAATGATCTTCATACACATGTCGGTGTGCACACAATGTTACACAGACTGACCGAGACACTGGATATGGCCAGTTGTACTCTAGTCTAGCAAGTTCTGTGACTGCCTGTGCCTGTGTGTTTAAAAGCTAGCCTGAAATAAAAAGTAGAGCAAGCCGATGTTGTTGCAGACATGTCAACATATTCTCAGTGTAAATATGAAGTTGTATTATTGATGTATGATTAGCAGTTGCAAAAATGTCCCCACAAAATCGACTATTTACATTCCTCATTTTAATGAGTTTATAGCATGATTTACAGTCATTTATATTGTCTACCTTTCTCAGTGTCCCTAATGCTAAAGCGAATGGTGGAAGAAGTACTTATGCAATACCACAATGTAAAAATACTCCATTACATGCATGCATTCAAAAATGTACTTAAGTGAAAGTATTAGCATTATTATATTATCTTATTATTTCAAATAGATTAACATGTAAGCAGCATTTTAATGGCAGTTTTTAACTACTTTATATACTGTTGGGTAGTTAAATCTATAACAATGCATTCATATTTTATAAGATGGTCACATGATTTATATGTAAAATCTTAATCTGCACTGTAACTACTAACTGTAGCTATCAGAAACATTTAGTGGAGTAAAAAATACAATATATCCCTTTTAAAATGTAGTTTCGTAGCAGTATAAAGTAGTATATAATGGAAATACTCAAACTGCTTGCACCTTAGTGCACTTGAGAGAAAATCTGTTTCACCTAAACGTCTCAGAGGTGAGAAATAATATAATGTGTTTTGCGGTCTGCGTGTGTGTCTGTGTATGAGTGTGTGTCTGCATGTGTGTACAGGTGTCTGCTGCTGCTGAGTTGTGTGTGTCTGCCCTCATGTCATGTTTTCATAACATCACAAAAGAAAATATCTCCTGCTCATTGAAAGATTTTAATCTCATCACTTGCAGAAGGCCCTCACTGTAAGTACGTTGTTGCTTGGCACACGCTTTAATGGTGGTGATGGTGGTGGTGGTGATGGTGGTGGTGGTAGCGCCCATTTAGCCAGCTTTTCCTGTTCCCGTTTTTCCTGAGAGTCGGAGAAAACGTTCATGTTTTTGTCCATTGTGCACAGATTATGCACAGGTAAAGAGCTTACTGTAATGGTGAGGTGTAGACAGATTGAAGACATACTACGCTATATTGTGTGACTTTTTGACTGTGTCTCTGGGTGTGTACTGCGTGTGTGAAAATGGAATTGTCAACAAAACATGATTCTTTGGTTGAGTTGAATGAAGGCCAAGCGCACATCATATCCAGTTGTGTCTATGTTTCTTTTTATCTCCGTCTTTTGCATTCTCTGTCCTTTACTCTCCATCCCCTCCTTAACGGCATCCTCTCCTTCAGCTTTTACCTGTCTCCCTCTCCGTTTCAGCCCTTCTGCGTCTCTGCGTAAACAAGCAGAAGGCCAACAACTCTGTCCTCTGGCCGTCTCCCGCCATCCCGTTGCCATGGTGTATGGAGCATTGTTTGCTGGCCTCTATGTCGGGTTGCCATGGCAGGGCTTATTTGCCATATTAAATGTTTGGCAGAATTATACAGATGCTGATGACAAACACCCAACATCCCACTTTGATCAATGAAACAGTTACTGATTAGAGGAGATGGGATGGAGCCACTGATCTATTTAACAACTGTAGTTATAGCTTTCAGGTACTGTATGAAATGCAGAAAAGTGAAACATGTACGCATAAAATCAAATAATAATATTATATATATTGTATATAATGGGAAGCTGGAAAAAACATAGTATAAAAAACAGTTTTGTCATTTAAATATACGACTTTTGTTTAGCCGTAATATTGTGTTTTTTCTATTAGATTAAAAACCTGGCGTTGAAGATTTTGAAAATAGGCATTTGTTGTTTTTGTAATCACACAATGTAGAACAGTAGTGGAAGAGTGCGTTTTAAATTGTAACGATACAAATCTAATTTAAAGCTATTCCCCAAAATAGAGTGAATTTGTTTTACTTCATAAATAATATTATAGTGTCTTATTGACGTTCTTGACATTGCTGAATATGAGCGGATGATTAATCCAGTGTGAAATGTTTTCACATTTTTTATGTGATATGAGGTGCTTTGATTATTCCTGACAATGTGATGCCTGAGATGTTAAAAAAAGAAGGATATATGAGGGTATGTGAATACATGTTAGGTTGTGGAGGTGCTTCTCAAATGAGGCTTAATCCTCTGTGTCTCTCCCCCTTGTGGTGTTGGGTGAGACTGCTTGGTGGCTTTTTACAAGAAATGTATACTGCCTGGATTTTACATGGGAAACTGCTATATTTCTTTTCATTAAAACATGAAGGTAGACCTAAAATCAATGTCCTTTTGTCGCCGTCATCAATTTGGACTCAAATAGTAGGCTTTGTGTTTTCAGCTGTTGTGCAGTCAAAAGTAAGAGATTCCAGGACTTTCACTTAAATGTGCATGGCTGAATAAATTAAATGCACATGTTAAGAAAGTAAGTGAATGTACAAAAGTATAATTGAAATGTGTAACAAACCTAGTTAATTGCTATTTTAACTAATTCATTTCTATCAAATTTGTATTGTATTTATACTTGAGTAAGAGGATTGGGTTATTTCAGGTGTTACACAACCTGCACCAACTTTGACTATACACTGCTGTAACGTGTGAGAGCTCCTGTTTGGTTGCTAACAGATAGCGTGGCAATGCTGCCGATTGACGTAGTTGGAGCCAGATAAGATCTCATAGCTCCATTGTAGACGCACCACGGTGGTTTTGGTGGTTTGCTTTTCTTCTTTTGCTTTCAGTGAAAGGCCTGATTCGGCTGCAGCTGAGGCAGTGTGCATTAGCATACCTGTAGTAGAAAGTGCATCATGTGGTGCAGGAAATCCTTAATATAAACTGTTACTACACTGTGTGTTTAGATAACAGGCAGAATAGTCTAGCAGTTCGTAGCTAGTTGCTGACCTGTCAGTGCCCTCAGTGAAAAGTCATAAGGCAGTGTGCTGAAAGTGGAGCGTAGGTCAAAGCCTGTGCTGTTTCTATGTAAATACATTTCATATTCTCTGTTATGCACAAACACATGTACAGCGATGACATTTGACTGACAGTGTATGTGTCTCTCTTGTGTTTTTCAGATGATCTTGTGGGATTGGGATCTGAAACACTGGTACAAACCACAGTATCAGGTCAGTACTGTGTTTATTTCAGCTTGCATGTTTTTGGAGTGTAAAGGTACATTTAGGTAACACACAATATGGGTCAGATAGAGTGGTCTCTGATGGCTATCACTCACCTTTAGGACATTCAGTTCTTTTCCTGATATTTTTGGTTAGGCAAAATACACATTGTGTAAAACCTGGCATACAATGACCTTGAAATAGCTGTCATGCCACATTTTATCTTACTCAGACATTCTTTGTCTTGTTTGAACTATTTGTGTAATCTATCAAAGAATTTAGGTCCCACAGACCCAAAATCATTATTTGTTCATGTTAGACAGGGCCAAGCCAGCCAGAACACTTTCCTTCGTGAAACCTGCCCCAAATAAAGAGCAAGGAATACACCTATTTTGTGCTAGACTGCTCTTGCAATTTATGGTACTTCACTTTAGATGTTAGCATAGCACTACACTTCTTATATGGGCTCCAGATAATAAAGTGTATTTTCCTCGTAATATACTGTAGTTGTTTTTACTGTTACTGTTTGTGTGTATAAGAGGCTAGAGGACGAGAAGAGGGACGAGGAGACTACAGGAGGTTAGAAATAGTTAATATCAGCAAAGTCAGTTATGGGAAAGTAGGATTCCTAAAAGAAATGAAGATGGAGCAAACAAGAGTGTAGATAGAGATGGGAGATCTTTATCAGCACTGTGTGCCTGATGCCGCTGTTCCTACCACAATACCACTAGCCCAAACAGCCCTTTAAGTTAGTGGCATGAATCAGTAGATCGTCACACCCTGTCTGTTGTCTATATCACAGTACACTCCAGCACGAGGCTATAAGACACTGTATCAAGCCATAAGCCAAAATTTGGGATCTATTTTCACATGGGAAGCAAACTGACAACTTTCCTGCCAACATTTTGATAACAGAGTATTGTTGTTTGTGCAAATGATGTGCTGCTCTGAAGCTGCCCTCTGACTGTGCCTTTGTGTGCATGTGGCAGGGTGCGGTGAGCGGCAACGGCGTGGATCTTTCAGTCATCAACGAGGCCAGGAACCTGGTGTCGGACCTGCTGATGGACTCGTCTCTGTCGCCACACACCATCTCAGCTCTGCGCAGCATCTCCAGCCTCATGGGGACATTTTCAGGCTCGTGCCGCCCCAGGGTCAACCCCTTCACCCCCTTCCCAGGTTTCTACCCATGCGATGAGGTGGAGGACCCTGTAGAGAGGGGTGACAGGAAAACCATTAAGGTGGGTACAAGCATTGCTACTGCACCAAACTAGTATGGATACATAAAGAGATGAGTAATTGGCCATTCCAGTCAAAAAGTCCCAGTACTGAAGGAGCTGCAGTACCTAAACTTAGGAACTAACTCAGACACTTAAAGTTCCTCCTGTTTGCACTTTATTATGCACTTCAATTATGCAATATTAAGTAAATCGATTAGCTTTTTTTTCTTTTGCATTTTCCCCTTTTCTTCCAATTTAGCCAATCCCCCATCTACTTCAGTTCTTGACACTGATAACTATCACAGGAGTCATGTGAAATATGATATATTTGGGCTCCTTAGACACCATGACGCTGCACAGCAGTTTCTAATACTATGAGAAACTATTTTACATCTGAAGTTATCATAACGACGTCATTTTTTCATCTATCTTGATGATTGCAAGGTGCTGTAGATATCAGAATGAGGCCATTCATGTATTTGATTGGCTAGATGACGTGTTGTGTTGCCAGATGACATACATAACATGACATTACGACCCTGTGTTTTTTTGCAGAAGCTCTTTGCTGGCATCATTGAAATGAATGGATGAGCCTGTGTTTTTTTTAAAAAGCTGTGTTGTTGTCAGTCTGAACATGACCTAAGTTAACAAACGCTCATAACTTCATGGTGTGATGATGTTGTTTGTGTAACGTGGCCAGCATCTTCAGTTTGTGTATAAAACATATATCCATACTGGAGACATCCTTTGCCCATCAGGGTCTGAGCAGCAGAAACAGCCTCCCCACCCCTCAGCCCAGGCGGAGTTCCACCTCCTCCTCGTGCTCCACACTCCCTCCTCTTGACTCCGTCTCTCCACGCTGGGAACGCAACAGTGGCAAGAGACCTCAACCTGACCTCAACTTGACCAGGTACCAACACAAACACAACTGTACATTTACCACCTTCCACAAACACACACGGTCTTCAGGGCTATACTTTACCCTGAATCTGCCCAATTTTGGATTAATGGGCGAGATCTGAATAATGCGACTGTTCTCCAGCTATGGTCTTCCTCAGGTGGCTCAGCAGCACCTGTGCACAGTGAAATCAAGGGTCTTTTTTTTAGTCAGCCTGAAAAAGTTATGAATGGGCCTCAGTGAGTTCTAATCATCTTCATTCTAAAAATAGCAATAGAAATGGTACACTTCACTGTAAACCAGGTCATCTGTGTATAATACATGTTTATTGAGAGGACCAGGTGAGAAATGTAGATCACATTTGGTTTTGAATAGAGAAGCAAAATTTGACGGTTAAAACTGTAAATATTGTTATTACAGCTATATCATCATATCACTGAGTCTAAACAAAGATTTTCTACTCAACACACACTATTACAGCTACAATCAACTTGCCTCATGTTCTCGAAGCTTAGGTGTTACTTTTATTGCCAGAGTAGAACATTGGTCACACAAAAAAAAACATTTTATATATTTGATACCCTTTTGTAAACGTTGTCACTCTTTTATCTTTAGTACTTGTCACTGTCCATAGTATGAGGAGGTAATTTTCATATTTTGAACTGCGAACAAAAACAGCTACTTGTAGGCTGTCTGTGTTGTGGTTTGAAGTCATTTGTGTGAGACAGAAAAGCACAAAGTTAGCTAGCTAACCCACAAATCCTGCTTCATGGGACAGACCAGACCCTGCTATCATCAGCTGAGATACAAATATAATGTAAATACATGCAAACATGCAAAATGTATGCTCTGAGTTTGTTTTATAGCAATCTGAACATTGCAGAGTCACCCACAAACAAGAAATTGTGGGAACTTGGGTTCCATCACTTCCTTTTCATGTTTCTGCAGACATCAAAATGTACCTGAGAGCCTTCTGTGAGTTTCAGCTTGCACAGAGAAACCAAAAGCAGAAGGAGTTGTTAACATGTCATAGTGTCGTCTCAGATCCGCATTTTACTCAATCAAGGAATGAGTTTACCAGATTATAAAAACAGTACCCACTCTTTACATGCATTGAGAGGAGATCAGGTTTCTGTAAAGAAATCTATTACACAGTGTTCAATTTACTTGAACAACAAACTTGCTATGTGGACACTGGGGTGTAGTGTCTATATGTCTCCACAGGATGGCAGTAGAGGACTAGCTGTGTTGGCTGATGAGCTTCTTTAAGTTGAAGATCATCATGTTCTTTTTGTTATAGACGTGTTATATGTCTGGCTCGACAAAGGATTGTGTAGCCAAAACATCTGACAGTGAGACAGCATCAAACAAGTATTCCTCATATCTGTGCAAAATGTATGCTTAGACTTGGAAGTTATTTTTTAGAGCCAGTGCTGAATATATGTGTTTTTTGCTCCAGCCCAGGTCTGTCTAATGGGCCCAATGCAAACCTGCTCACCATTCCCAAGCAGAGGTCGTCCTCTGTTACCCTCACCTACCATGCAGGGCCAAGGAGAGCAGGTGAGACTTAACTATAAAACTTCCCAAAGACACTACATTTTGATAAATTGCACATGTTGTCACTTAAATCTCATGCCTTTCTCTTTTCCTGTACTCCCTTCGTCCTCTTTAGGCACATCTCCGAGCCTGAGCCCAGTCACCTCACCAAGCCATGGCCCTCTTGCAGTAGGTGCAGGTTCTTCATCGTCCCTTGTCACTCGGCCGCCTGTGGAGTTCCCAGACACGGCTGACTTCCTGACAAAGCCGAGTGTCAATCTGAACCTGCACAAGCCCTTGGGCTATAGCCTCAGCTCATCCGATTTCCAGCAGGCCTTCCGTGGCTCCACCTTCCCTCTCTGCACCAGGTGAGACCTGCAGTACTGAAGTGGCATGTTACTGTGTCTCTTATGTTAGTGGTTATAACAATACATTATGTACTGCAATTGGTCTTTGACTGTCATGTCTATCCATTCTAGCTGTGGTCGGCAGATGCTCAAGGGAATTTCCAGCGGCGATATGGGGGAATCTCATCAACCATTTAACAGTGAGGCTCAACGCAGGCGCTCAGGTACATACAGTTACATTTAATGCACATTATACAGTGTAATGGAGTGGTGGCAGGCAATCTTTACCAGCGTTATGGTGTTGGGGAATGAAAGAGAAACACTTCTGTAAGCGGTTTAGGGGGTTAATGCTGCCCTCTGCTGGACTCCAACATAATACAAGACAGACAAACAGGCAGAGAAAGAATGAACATTTCACATAGTATATATTTTCCATATACCCTGTTATATTACAAACAAAGTATTGTATTAATAAGATTAAAATTTGTAAATCTAAATTTTGTGAAATTTTGTTGAATAGCTAGACTTATACATCGAAAATAAGCTTTGTTTTCTCAGTGGTTATCTACAATCACTAATAACCATGTTAATCGCATTAGCGACTATGCATTCTGGTAATCAGCTACCAGTTTAGGGTTTCATTTCCAGTTTTTCTATTCAGTTTACAACAGTTGCCTGTTTTAGGCAAGTCATTTTTAAAATAAGTAAAACACATAATCCTTACAATTTTAGTACCAAAAGCCCATTCAAATACTTTTAGGGTAAAACACTCAATTGAATAAATTTAAAAAACAATTTAGTTTTGTGACTGCAGTGTATGTATTTCAATTCAATTTAAAATTCAAACACATGAAAATAATGTGATAATGCATAGTAAAAAAAAACTGTAGGTATGTTTGTGTGTGTCCATGTGCTCACGGCTTTCCATTCACTGTGCTCTGTGTGTGCAGCAGGTGAAGGGCTGGAGTTCACAGGAGAGCCTCTGATCAGGGAGGAGAGCGTGGAGGTGGACGTGTCTGGGGACAGGACGCCAGACGTTGCAGGGAACCAGGGGCAGGCAGAGGAGGAGAAGGAGAAGAGCCCGAGCACAGACCAGCAGACTCAGGAATCAGAGGTGTGCTCGGTCAGAGGTTCTACTTACAATATGAGTGTCTACTGCAGTTCCATTTGTCATGTTATTTGTATTTTTCCTTCACATATGCGACTGTATCAGCCAAGCCTGCCATAGTTGCATTTCAGACATTTATCTCATACTTTTATCTAGACTTGCTTACAATGATTAAGAATATTGGGATTCAGAACACTTGGACATGTGGTTGCTTTGAGAGTTGAACCGACTAACATTTTACTTAATTAGCATCACTTTGGTTTTCATATCCAGACAATAATTCATCTCACCTGTCATCCCCCTTAATTCAGCAGACAAACTTTAGCTGTGCCAAATGCTTCATTATAGACTTAATTTGTATCATATCTCACAGATATCCTTTGATTAGTGTAGTCTATGTGTTCGACTATTTCAGTGTTCTGTATAATGCATGTTTTTGCATGTTCAGAACAGTATGTGTCAATGGAAATAATACTTATGCTAATCTCTACAACTTGCGCGTGTTCCGATTGTCTCCAGGGTGAGCAGGAGTTCAGACTAGATCCTATGCTGGAGGACCATGAGGCTGTCATGGAGAGGATGAACACCTGGAACTTCCAGATCTTTGACCTGGTGGACAAAACAGGAGGGAAGACCGGAAGGATACTCAGCTATGTTAGTACAACAACCACCAACCAGTCATCTCCTGTAGCTGTAGTAGTGTGTGTTTTAATTGGTCGGTCTGTCCACTCCTGATAAATCTCTTAAGAAAAGCAAACAGTTCATTGGATATAATGATCATGGCAGCCTTTAGGCCCTGCTAACAGGACTTTTAGCCTTATGGTCTAAATTTAATATGCCCATATCTGGTTATTTAGTAATTATTCAATTTAAGGGCTTTACTAATTAGTTTTACTAAGGGCTCTATTTTCCTGAAAAGTGATTTGTGTGACCAACCAATTTTTGTAGTAATTTTGGTAACCAGAATCACAAGTGCGATACTGGTACAGCTTAGTGCAACCTTTTAAAAAGGGTTGGAACAGGAAAAATGTATTGTCAGTAGAATGAAAACAGTATACAGGTGGGGTTGGTGTGGACTTAATAATATAATGGCCAATCACATCAGCTCTTCAGCAGCAGTACAGTTTCCTAAAGGCTCCCAAGAGATACCTGTACTAGATAGGTGTCAAGCCACAGATGTACAGCATTGCAAATATAAATGTGCAACACTTATACAATTATAATTAAGAAATTCATTAAGTGCTAATGATGTCCGTATTTTCAGCTTGAAATTACATGTCAGTATTTCAGCAGATAGTGAGCTTCTTGTCAAAATGTAATGATGTGCACAAAGTTATTTCAATGTTCGATGTATTTTAATGTTCCACTGAACATCAGTGATGGTGCTGCTTATTTTGTCTCCTGATTGGTGTTTCAGTAAAGCTGGCTTGTGTTTCCCCAGGTGTCATACACCCTTTTCCAGGATACGTGTCTGTTTGAAATTTTCAAGATCCCTGTGAGGGAGTTCATGACATACTTCTGTGCTCTGGAAAATGGCTACAGGGACATTCCCTGTGAGTGTTACACTGTGTAGTGTTCAAGAAAATCACTTTTTTTATGTGTTATCTCAGATTGTTCATGTGTGTTATTGGATGAATTAAGTACCTGTTGTGTGGCCAAGCTCAGATGCAGTTTTAGTTAGCCATAAATGTCTGAAATTATTGCTGGTGTACATGGTAAAATTGACTAATTTGAACTATTATGGTAACAAACACACAGATCATAACCGGGTCCATGCTACTGATGTGCTCCATGCTGTCTGGTTCCTGACCACTCGACCAATCCCTGGGTTCCAGCAGATTCACAGTGAGCATGTGACAGGAAGTGACACAGGTAAAGACAAGTGACACAGGTGGGCTCAATCATTTTAGGCTAAATGCATCATTGCATCATTTAATCTCTGATGCGTAGTTCAGATGTTAGCCAGTGTCACACATTTTAAGTAGTCTGAGGTTTTTGTTTTTTTATCAGTCCCTAATCACATTTTTGCATGAGCATGCATGGAATTCCTGAAAGAAAAATTCACGCCTCCTACTCCTACCGAGGATGAAAGAAATGAGGAGGAGTGTTTAGGCTTGCAATTAAAAAAATCATTATTTTAAATGAGGCATTAAGAGAATAGGTAGAGCACCTATTAAACACCTTCTCAGGAAAATAGATAAGATTTTTGTAGTGTAGTGTACACTATTACTTCTTTAAGAAAGCTTGGACCAATCATTATTTGGCCACCCTCTGATGTCAGAAATACACTAATTCTGACTGATTTTGTTTGTGGCTTTTACAAGTTTCTTCTTTTATGGGATGTGACCTTTACTCTACAGAACACAGATCGTTTGGTTTAAAATGCAGAGATTCCCAGACTCGTCTCTGCTGATGATATTTTAGCTCCATTAGAAATTACGAATTATGAGTCTTATCCGCTGACGTCTCCCACTGAGGCTGCCAGAACAGCTGTAATTTGATAAGAGGGGATAGAGAGAAGGGGATGGGAAAATGGCAGTGATATGAGAAACAGTGAATAAATGAGAACAGAACAGGATGTGTGCGTATGGCCATATTCAACATTTCTTCTTAAATTGTAGAGAAAAGTCAAAAATAAGGTTTTGCTTATTTGTGGAAAAGCTACAATTCTAACCTGATTTTAAAATGACATCGTAGGTCTACACCTGGTTTTTCATCACTGTGACATTCATTGACATCAATCTTGTTTGTTGTCATGTTCCAGATTCGGATAGTGGGATCTCTCCAGGCAGGGTACCATACGCCTCCTCCAAAAGCTCTTCGATTTCAGATGACAGCTACGGCTGCCTGGCCTGGAACATACCTGCCCTGGAGCTCATGGCCCTTTATGTAGCAGCTGCAATGCACGACTATGACCATCCTGGTCGCACAAATGCCTTTCTAGTAGCCACTAATGCATCTCAGGTAACCTGCAGCATTTATTGGTATTTGAAAGTGCTGTTGTAGAATGAATCAACAAACTTGTTTTTGCTCACTGGGACACATAAACACACTCATGTTTAGAGAAAGATGTTCAAAATATGGGTTTATACAAAATGACATTTCACCACCACCACCTGTTGAAAATGACATATATACATAAGTACCTGAAGGACAGTCAGTGTTGCACTGTTTCGATGACCCCTGCCAGTCAGCGTACATACCCAGTAAGTTGATCGATCAATCAATCAATCAATCAAAATGTATTTATATAGCACATTTAAAAAAAAACAAATGCAATTCAAAGTGTTTTACAAGCAATTGACAAAACGTCGGAAGCTAAAAATGGACATTAGAGACTAATGAACACCAAAACAACCAGAAAAGCATAAAAGATAATACAAGCAAATAATAGAATAGAATACTACAAAAAAATAACTATATAATAATAAAATAGTAAAAATGTTAAAAATGAACTAAACTAATAAAACTAAACTGAACTACATGAGTTAAGTTATCCACTCCATGGTGAGGGTCATTGTTTGCAACCTGCCTTGTCTTGTATCAGGAAAGTGTGTTCTTTCAAGGCCAACAGACCAAGTATCACAGCAGACGTCTTGCCCCCGAGACAAGCCCTGTGTACAAATACAAAATCACATGGCTGTCTCTCTGCAGTAGTGACAAGTCTGTCTCAGTGGCCCCTTGTGGATGCTGCATGTCAGTTTTTTTTTCCCACCCAACCACATAAAAACTGCCACTCAACACAAATATCAGTGATCAACCCACACATGCACTAAATGTGGAGCCACACACAATTGCTGCAGGTCTTCTAGCTGACTTCCTAACTGTACTACTTGCCTTCAGATATGAGGTGTATCTCATGGCGCCCAATGTATTAAACCCAACAAAATATCAGAACTTGAGATAAATCTTTGTATGTCCAGTGTACAATTGGTTGGGCGACCTCACAGTCTCAAGCACTGAAAGTATAGTTTTGTTCCTTTTTCAGAAAAAGAGTATTGATGATGGCTGCTTTTGCTTTTTCTTTGAATTATTACATATTCCTTTTTGGTTTCACATTGTCTGCCTCCCGTTGTATTTGTGTAACTAAAAAACATTGACAGGAAATGTTTTTTTGTCCTCATGTATTATTAGTGTCCTACAGAAACTCTATTTCTCCAGTGTCATAACGCAAAGCCAAGCTATACATGGTATCATTTAAAAAAAAAAAAGGCAAGTAGCCTTTTAGGATGCAAGGTTTCTGCTCGATTGCTACAAACACACAAATCATTGTTTGATGTCCTGAGATTAACACAAAGTTAAATTCTACAAACTGTGTCTCAATTGGAGATCGTATATGAGATTAACTCCACACCACATGGCCATTTAATCACAAAGTGCTCTCTCACTGTGGTGAGTCATGTAAATGAGGGGTGAAAAGGTTAACTGCGTGCCCCAGTTTAAATATTGTATTTTCACAACATGTCTAGTGACAGCACTCGCTGTCTGGGTTTTGTGAAAGTCCAAGAAGAGTGGGTTAAAAGAAAGGAGAGGGAACCCTGAACTATTGATTACTAATGATGTTGACAACCACCATTTCTGTTAAAAGCATTATTTAAGCCTTTCGTTGTATCTAATGTCCCTGTAACTGCTTTTAACCTGCTTCTCCCTTCCGCTATACTTGGCGCTTGAGCCTGTTACATTTCTACTTGCATAACCAAATGCCCTCATGTCCTTTTTATCTCATTTTATTGAGTGTTTGCTATTTTTAAATCCATTACAAATTGTGTAACAAATATGCAGACGTATTATGTAAGCAAATGTATTACTGACATTTTAGAGGAAATTGTAGGACTCTTCTTATCATGTCATCTTTCCCCGTCTCTCACCACTTGGCTTTTCCCTCCTGTGCGGTGCAGGCAGTGCTGTACAATGACAGGTCAGTGCTGGAGAACCACCACGCTGCGTCTGCCTGGAGCCTCTACCTGTCCCGGCCGGAGTTCAACTTCCTGGTCAACCTGGACCACGTGGAGTTCAAGCGTTTCCGCTTTCTTGTCATCGAGGCAATACTGGCCACAGACCTCAAGAAGCACTTTGACTTCCTGGCTGAGTTCAATGCTAAGGTCTGAGATGAAGAAATCTTAACAGATCGCTGAGAAATATGATCAGAATAGATCATTATCTGTTTATTGATCCCTTAATTTCTGGCAAAATATTGATTGAAACATTAGGAGGATGGTACGTTAAAACTGAGTTGAGCAGCACACAGCATAATGGATGCGTTGTGTAAGCCTAAGGCATCCATCTTTGTTTGTTTGTTAATAGGTGAATGATGTGAACAGTCCAGGAATTGATTGGACCAATGAGAATGACAGACTGCTGGTCTGCCAAGTGTGTATCAAGCTGGCAGATATCAATGGACCGGCCAAAGTCCGTGACCTGCACCTCAAGTGGACAGAAGGCATCGTCAATGAGTTTTATGAGCAGGTACAGACTGTGTGCTAACGCTGCAGAGTGTACTCAATTAACACAGACCATTTTATTCTATTATTAAGATTGTTTTTGCTCTTTTCTTGCTCTTTATACCCTAAAGTAACCCCATTCCCACCACAAACACCTTTAGACAGAACACATAAATGACACATTTTTATCTAATCCACCCTTTGAACAATCTAAACATCAATGTTACAAAAACAGTGAACAAGGACAAACACGTAAAAGAGAAAAGAAAATCATAAGGGACAGGAAAAGGGACAAAAACAAAAAGCAGAGATTAATAACATTAGTGACATCTATTAATCCCATTGTGGTATATCCCAGAGAAACAAACATAAAGGTGATATAACAAATATCAGTTAGAAAGCGTAACAGTGATAGCCTTCTGCTCCTCTGTGATTGTGATGTAGTTTGACTGAAGTATCAAGGCTCATCACTAAAGATCTGAGTCAGTGAGACGTTTTTTAACCGTAATCTTTGTTTTTAATCTGCAGGGAGATGAGGAGGCTAGGTTGGGATTACCCATCAGTCCCTTCATGGACCGCTCCTCCCCACAGCTGGCAAAGCTACAGGAGTCCTTCATCACTCATATTGTAGGACCACTTTGTAACTCCTACGACGCTGCTGGCCTACTTCCTGGCCACTGGATCAACGAAGAGGGATCAGATGAAGATGACGAGGAGGGGCAGGTGGACACAGACACAGATGAAGATGAGGATGATGAGCTAGAGGATGAGCTGGCACCAAGTAAGACACCAACAGCTCATCAGCACTGTCAAGTTTACTATGCACAACAAATTACGGTTAGCCTATCTCGATTTTCTTAAACATTTCTTTGTGTTTTGTGCGTTGCAGAAAGGAGGAAGAGCTGCCGCAGGTTGTTCTGCAGCATCATGCAGCACCTGACGGAGAACCACAAGGTGTGGAAGAAGACCATCGAGAGGGAGGAGAAGAGCAAAGAGCTCGGCAAACAGCAGCAGCCCGACAGCCTGCCAGCCAGCCTGCCAACCTCCCCATCAGATGACATTCAGGTCATTCAGGAGGAGGAGGAGGGAGAGGAGCGTCAGTAGCAGGAGGACGAAGGAAAGAACAGAGATGCGAAAAAGGAGGAGAGGCAGTATAAGGACATGAGTCCCCTGACCACCTGCCTTTCACAACATAAACAGACAGACATGAGAAACACACACAGACAGTTGACAAATGCACATAAAACACACTTTGCTCCAGCTCTCTCTCTCTCTCTCTCTCTCTCACACACACACACACACACACACACACACACACACACACAAACACATCGAAAGATTCACTGTGCAGACACTCAGATGCTTAAGCAGTCACATTGTTTTTGGAGAAACAAAAAGGCCTTACTACTGTGAGCGGATCCTTGCTGCAACGGTGGGAGCCCAACTCCTATGCACTTTCACCCCATGGAGAGTCGAGTGCACCCAGTTAAAAAAAATAAAAAATAAAAAAAGCACCAGAACTGAGGAAGAAGGTGCAGAAGAAGAGTGTGGAGTGTGGATTAAGTCGCCCTCTATGGTGACCTGGCTGTGATGCTGGCTTGAATGCAAAGCGCTTACACCTACCTTAGGTACAAAACAATTCCTGTCTATTTAAAAATGAAAGTAGAGGAAAAATAATGAAGCAAGCGGCATCATGAAGAGATTGATACCCTTTACCAAAGTGAACAGTTCAAACATGGAAAGACAAGAGACTGAGACTGTTTCAGCCTCAATGTCAGGTATATTTTTGAATTATATATATATCAAATGTGCCTGTCTGAACCTTTACTGAGTCCATATTGGCCCAGAGCCTAGGCTTGTGTAGTTCTCTCTCCTTGCTGGTGACACGAAACACTGTATCAGACTCAGTCACAGAGACATTATTGAAATGTTGACTGATTAATAGCATTATATCTGCATCATTTTTGATGCTTTTATTCATGTGTACCACCCGTCTTTTTTTTTCTTTTGATTCTTTAACTTTGCTTGCTTCATATTGTTTGAGTGTGTGAATATTTTTGGTGGGAATGTGATAGAGAGAATGAGTAGGGAGAAAGAGAGCACATTTTTAATTATTTTAGTATGTAATATGTGTGTATGTTTGTGTGTCCTTTCAGTAATGGTTGCTTTCTAATCAGTGAAATGTCCTCTGGTGTTTAACATGTTGCATTGAGATCAGGAGTGCTGTTTCAATGAATCGATTCTTCATTTTCCTTTTAAAGGTATTTTTTTAAAGGTTACTCAGGATTCACGCAAGGTTGAATAATTATTTTGCAAGAATTTATGTCATTAATATGAAATACACTTTAAAAACTAAGAAAATTAAAATCTGGGTGACTGAAGTAGTTTGTAATCTCTCAATGAACAACTTTATTACAAACAAATTCAAGCAATTGAAATCCTCTGTGAAGAGGAGCATACAGTATGTGCTGTCTCTTGGCCATTCATACACTGTTTGTATAACCTTTTACAACCTCACTGGAGAAAAACGTATCTTGATTGTCAGCAGGCTGCAAGTGTCTCTGCTGCAGCAACACAACACATTGTACAATCTTGCAGTAATGTTTTTTTTTTTATTATTATTCTATGTTTTCTGCATTGTTTTTGACAAACAGTACAATGTCTACTCATCTGTGTTTAGACAAATTCAACGCTCACCCAACTGTGTTTCCTCATTTTTTTGTTTTTGCCAAACCCATAACTCGGCCAGTGTGTAAAGAAGGGATCCAGGGTTTCATTTCACTTATATATATATAAATGACATGCCACGGGGCAGGTTAAAAAACTACTACGAACTCTTGGCATTCTACTAGAATAAAACGTTTTATTGTTTCCTAGCTCCTTTATCACCTTGTTATATCAAAATCTCTGGAGAAAATATTAAGTAAGCAGTGTAAATCAAGATAGTAATATTTAAAGACAAAAAAATAGATACAGGTGTGCACATTTTAATACCAAACAAGTGTTTAGCCGCTGTACAAAAGAGTATGTGCATATAAATATATATTTTTTAAATAATCAAATGAATGCATCTGTTTTCTACACGCAGCTGACATATTGTACATTGAGATCCTGTAATTACCATTGTGTTTCCAGAGTTTTTATCTACTTCTATTTACAGGTGTGGAACTGTGGGGTTTGGTGTTTTGATTTTGATTTCTCACTTGGTTTCAGCCTCTCCCTGTTCTGTATCATAACCACTCTTGTATTCTTCATTATCTCCCTCTATCACTGTTGTCTCAGTCGACCCAACTAGTGCCAAACTTTACCTACATACAGTAGTTTTGTGGGCTGTGATACGCTGATTGGCAACATTTCTCTGGGCTCCAGTACTGTTCATGCAAGAGAAACACTTTGAGTCAAACATTCCACCAGGCTTAAAGTGGCGGTGACAGTGTCAAGAGTCAGAGTTGGACTCAGGTCAGAGCCATATACATTCTGACAACTCTGTCGTCAGTTTTTTCACATGGACCCATGCTGGATCATAAAGCCTTGGTAGCTCCTGACCCAACATACTCTGGCTCATTAAGTTGTAAAAGTTTGTTGGCTTCTCACTGTGCAGTCTTTCAAACCACAGTGTCCTCTGATGATTGTGCCATAAATACATCTATGAATGGTTGTTACCCTTATGTAGCATCAATATACGTATGTTTGTCTAATGTAACCATTCACCCTTATCTACATTGTGGGGGCAACTGATTTTTGTTGTTATTTATAGCTGTCATAAAACACCATCCCTAAAGTATCAGAAGTTCTCATTGATTTTTATTGGGATTTGTGTGTGTGTGTGTCTGTATGTGTGTCTGTGTGTGTGTCTGTGTGTGTGAACTTGCAATATACTATATATAACACTGCCTTCTGTTTTTTTTGTCCATGCCACCCCAAATAAACAGAGAAAAACCTTAAAGACCCACACAGGTGTTTTCACTTATAAGCCTCATTAGACAGGACAGTGTGGGTGTGTACAAACTGCTTGATTGACATCTCCCTCATCCTTAGTTATATTGCACTTGTTAGGGTGGGACAGCATACCCTGCGTGACTCCACCCAACTTCAACCTGAGCAGAGGTCTAATCAGCCATAGTAATTGAAAACACCTGTGTTGGTGTGCAGAATCTTTAAAGCTGCTATTACAAATAGTTTTTTACATGAACAAAGGATCAAATGGGTTTGTGTAATGTCAAAGAGGTCGCTCGTCGTAATGATGAACCCACAGAGAATTTTCACATTTACTCTGCAATTTCCATCAGCACTAGCACACAGTGTTTTAGCGTCTTTCAGTGTCGTTTTTGGCTGAAACAGGACCCCGAATTTAGCAAGTTAAGTTCTAAAGAGCCAAATATTTCCCTCAGGAGTTGGTAGAGGGGGAACACAGAGATATTACGGAGAGTGAATATTGAACTTATATTCACCTGGTTGGCTGAAACGCGACTTCAAATTAATGCCAATGTTTCTGTGTTTGCTCAATTTGTGAATAAGCCACTGTTTGTTAATGAGTTGGCCATATCAAGGTGATTCTATGTCAGTGTGTTTACAGCTTGTTGCTCTGCCCCCAAGTGGACAAAAAAAAAGAATAAAATCAATGCAGGATTAAGTGTTACGTTTGCTAAAAGGAACAGATTGCTCCCCGTAATCACTGTATATACAGTGTCTAATATATTTTAATCAGTGCATTTCTCTGCTGAGAGCAGAGCAGTGCAAAGGGGGGAAAGTAAACTCAGAACTTGAGGGACACATAACTGCTTTTCACCTGATGAACACACAGTTTACACATTCTGATAATGCACAAAAAAACCCATCAGTATTGCAAAAAAAAGGACAAATATTAACCTCAAACATAAATGTAGTACTTTGTTAGTACTGATAAGCACCATTTAGCAGAAACCAGGGTTGCATTTGCCTTCTAAGAGACAGATTTTCCATGGAGCGCTATCCCTGGAGAAGGGGTCAGAGTCAGTCCAGATGACGTAAGTCTTGGCCCATGTCCAGCTCCAATACACAGTGATCAGAACTTTCTTGGAAAGTCTTCCCCATTTGGCCCCACACATACAAATCAGTGGTGTCATTTGTCTGACCTGAAGCTGTCCTGAGAAGGCAGGGCTATGAACCATCATAGGTGTACTTACTATCAATCAGTGACAGATACTTAACCCATCGCTACCACATTGAATTTCATATACACCTCTGCGCTCAGAGCAACTCTAAGCTACAGAGAACTAAATTAATAGCACACTTGTGTTCCCAGGATGTCCTTTCAGCACCCGATTCATTTGCCTTCACTGCTACTTGCATGTGCTTGCTTACATGCATATTGCTCAGTAAGAGGATTCAATAGTAACTGAATAAACTGGATCGCATGTCCATATTCTGTGTACTTTTGTCACAGAAAGTCCTTGGGAAAAACTGTAGTGCACTGGAACTGGACACTACAGTCCAGGGTGATACAGTTTTATACTGTATCATGTGGTTGCATTGCTGTGCAAAATAATAAAATTCTGGCTTGAACAGTTGAACAAGCTGTAATAAATGCCTGCTTGCCTACTTGTGATAAGGAGTGTCTCCAGAGCAGGGACTTTTCTGCTGCCTGCGAACAGCACAGATGGAGTAAGGTTTGGGCTGTAAGGTCATGCCCAGTTTGGGAGTGACAGTGGGAACGGTTCCTGGAGGGAACTGAAGATGAAACCTCTGCAACAAAGTGGTGAAAAACAGAAACATCTCCATCCTGGCCAGCTGTTCGCCCAGGCAGTTGCGCCTCCCTGAAAAAAGAACATTCTTTGATTTAGACTCTCTCATACACATACAGGCACAACATCTGGCCAATTTATGCAAGTCCTCAGAAATACAAGCAAAGAAAAACTGGTTTAACTGAGAATTGTGGGTGCTGGAGATGTAATAGACATTAGTCTACTAAACACATTAGTTTTAAATTGGGGGCTTTTATGGATGCTATGACCAATACGGCCAATGAACTGTGATAAAAATGGCCTATAAGGAAAATTAAAATGTTGTTTTAGGGAAAATAGAAAATGTTATTCCTCTATTCTCAACAAAAGGATATAATGCAAAGGTGGGTTTGGAGTTTATGTAAGTGTGATTTCAGTATGATACATGCAGTTAAATTTTTCTATTTAATTTAAGGGATGAAGAAGTTTGTACAGAGAAGAGTAACGTATTTAGTGAAATAAGACCTCATTGGCATTGATGCCTTCATAATCCCTGTGTGTTGGTTGAGTTTATGTTTTTGTTGATGGCTAGGACGCATCTGATTCTGAGGTTAGCGCTGACCAAGAACATACTGTAATTACCTGCCAGTTTCACTGATCTAATGCCTCATTTCCACTGCATGGTACGGCACGTCTCAACTCAATTCGACTCAGTTGGAACTGTTCTTTTTTGGTTTTCCATTGGCAAAAGTTGTGGACAGTACCTGGTACCTGGTAATTTTTTTGGTATCGCCTCAGTCGAGATTCCAAGCAAGCTGGACCGATACTAAAAGGTGGAGTTAAAACATTGCAGACCACTGATTGGTCAGAGAAAATCATCACTTGAGCAACACGTGTCATCCTCCACGTCGAATAGAGTCGAGTCGAGCCAGGCCGTACCCTGCAGTGGAAATGAGGCTTAAGAACCTAAATTCTAGATTCTCTAGATTTTTAAATGTGGTTCATGAAAACAATCTGTGGGAAAATGAAATAGCCACTGGCTGTTGACTGTCTTAATGACTACAGCCAGTGTGTGTACCAGAGTGTTGGAATTTAAGAGAAACATAAAGAGACTAACCCATGGAGAATGGCAGGAAGGCGTCACGCCTCACAAAGTTGCCATTGCTGTCCAGAAACCTCTGTGGTGAGAAAACACCTGGATCGTTCCAGTACTTCTCATCAAAGTGCACTGAGTAGAGGTTTGTGATCACCATGGTGCCTTTGGGAATTGTGTACCCATTGACTTTTGCATCCTGGGAGGTGGCTCGGAAAATGCCAAGTGGGACTATGTTGCAGAAGCGAAGGATCTCGTGCAGAACAGCCTCCACATAGGGCATCTTCTGTTTGTCCTCCAAAGTGGGTGCTCTCCCGTTGACCAGCACGCTGTCGATCTCCTTGTGGACTCTCTCTTTGTAGGACAACACAGACACCATCAGGCATTTATTCATGCGTAACATTACATAACCATTAAATTCAGAGCAAACTCAGTCTTCAAACAGATGTGCATCAAATATCTCTCATGGTCACATTAGAAGTAAAATTTTCTCATTTTGGGATGATGCTTCTACTATAACTGACCTTGTATGTTGGGGTAGAGGGCCATGTACAGCATGGCCCAGCGCAGGGTGTTAGTCGTGGTCTCTGTGCCAGCAATAATGAGCTCGCCCACTGAATAGATGAGGTTCTCATAGGAAAAAGAAGAACCGGGGACTCCTGCATTCTGCTCCAACTCGTCCAAATAGGCATCAACATAGTGGCGAGGTACATGTGGAACCCTGCCCTGTGAAAAACTGTTTATAACCTGCAGTAAGAAGTCATACACTTCAGCAGCATTGCGGAACAGCTTCTGGTGTTTTCCAAAGGGCACATACTCAATCCAAGGGAAGGCATTGTAGAGGAGGGCCCAGCCGCTCACTGCTAGCTCCACGTTCTCACTGAATATCTCAATCATGTGCTGGAAGTTGTGGTCGTCGTAAGTAAAACGCTGTCCAAAAATGATCAGGTTGGTGATGTTGGACACAGCGTTGGTCACTAGGTGTTTGGGGTTGAAGGGTTTTCCCTTGTGTTCGTCAATGGCATCAACAAAGAACATGCACTCCTCTGAGATCTTCCTCTCAAACAGTCTCTGGCCGCTGCCGAAGTAACGGAAAGAGTTGCAAGCCAGTTTGCGGTGTTCAATCCAGCCTTTGCCATATTTACAATTGAGAAGCCCTTTGGGTGGTGGAGAAAAAAGAAAAAAAAAAAAAGTTTAATCATTTATCATTTCAACTGCAATTTCATTCAGATACTGTTGCATGAGAAATTGTATACATTGCAATCTTATCACAGCATCTTACCACCCATTTTGGTCATTTTCTTGAATAAAGGCAGTGATGGGCGATCAGCAAACACTTCGCTCTGATGGTAAAGGCATTCCCTGACACAGTCATATCCATTTAATACCACAGTTAAGATGCCTCCCAGGTCAAGACTGAAAATCTGAAAGGTACACATTGCAACATGAGCACTGTACTCCCTTTGTTCTTTGCACACATATCTATGCAATTTAAGCCTTTGTCAAGGAATGTGACATTTGTACCACAATTGCAGACATGTTGCAACATCTTGCTTGTGTCTACCCTTCTCCAGAAGCCAGAAAACTGAGGAGTTCCCTGCTATATAACAGGACAGTGAGTGAATGAAACAGACTCTGACTTTTTTTAAGAAATATCCAGCTGTGCACTTAAATTATGTTTATTAAATTATGTATGTAACTTTAAAAAGTACAACGTGTCAGCAAAAAGGAAGTCTGTGTCCTTATACCGTATGCATTTTTGGGGGAGGAGGCTTTCATTTTTGGGAGCCCCTGATTTGCCAGTTATTCTCCTCCAAGCAAATGCAACAGACCGCCAAATGTTAGGGCGAGTCTCTTTTGTTCGTTTCATAACCATTTCCCAGTGCGTGTGTGTGTGTGCGCGCGTGCGCTGTGTGCACGTGTGCGTAATGAAAGTCTGAAACCTGTTGTATAGGTTCATGCACTGCACAGTTTGCAGAGCACTCAGTTAAAAAGCATTGCAGTCACAAAATGCACTTTGGGTTGAGTCCGAGTCGTTACCTCTCCATGAACTTCACTCTGCTTCTTGAGGAAGACGTGCGGCTCGGTGGCTAGAGACAGAATGTTCCCTATCACAGGGATGGGAGATGGACCAGGAGGGAAGCCCGGGGGTCGTCTCTGCTTGACGAGCTGGCGAGCCAGCAGGAAAGCGAGCAGGGCGACAGCCAAGCAGCCCACACCAAGCAGAGCCTGTGCGCAGGACACCGGCACCAGAGACGGCGATCTGATTGAAACCATCTTTTCAAAAAATCTCTCTTCCCTGCTCGAGTTCCTCTGCTGACTTCGGCTTCTCCTCAGAGAAACTGGAGCACACATGTATCCCCCGCCTCTAAGGCTAAGATTGGCCAGGAAGTCAGAGTCAACTGTTGTGAACTTTGTTCAGCTCTTGATCAATAACCAGGATCATTTGGTGGTTATTAGGTTGGATTTTTGGCTGCTTTTAATTCGTCTACAGAGAGGGCGCCGCACCATAAAACTCACAAACTCACTCAGCAGTTCATCAAGCCCATTATTAAAGTTGTAAAAAAAAATGCTTTGAAAGACACGCAGTAGGCCTAATTGATGATTTCAATATATCATGTTACAGTAGGGGAGACTGGGGTTAATTGAACAGATGGGCACATGAGCCACCCATAGTTTCAAAGAAACCACAGACAAAATTGTACACACAGTTTGGAAGCATCTTTCCTGGTACATGGAATACGCGGCAGCACATTTGAGTTGAAAAACAGGCTTTTGCGAATTTTAAGTGAATTTTAAATGCTGCTGCTTTTTGGTCCTTAAAAGAACAAAGATAGCCTAAGCAATGATAGAACAGTTTAAAACTGACAAACTAATTATGTTAGAGAACTCCAATGTGAGGTTAAACTGTTTAAGCAAAAGCACCCACATGCAATGAAAATGTATAAACTGATGCTTAGTCATAATGCATATAATTCATGATGTAAGCAATCAAGGCTTCTAAGTTATTTTTTTTTACTGGATAAACTTAAAATGATGTAGATTACGTGCACAATAGTACTGATTAATTTATCTGTCAGTTCTAACAGTTAAATAAACAAAACATTACCAGGAAAAAACATTCCACTGTTTTTATGTAAATTTGTTTATATAGCCAAACAATGCACTCTGGGTCCAAAAGTTCAATATGTACTTTAGCTAGCTGGATAAAAAGCTTGTGGATAGGCTCTTGACACAGGTTTCTGGTTATTCACAATTATGCTGAATACTGTATATTGCTCATTTAGGCAACTCAGGATCATGGGTATACAGGCCCAGTGTTTAGTATATTGCATTGAGTTAAACAAAATTTCTGGGAAGTGGAGCTAGGCATAATGTCATTGGCTAAATTAAATGTGAATTGGCAGACACAATTCAGGTTTCAGAACGCAAATTAGCTTTGAATGAAGAGGACAGATTGAAATATATAGAAAAAAAAGGTGGGGGGGGGCAACCGTAATGACTTCTTGGAAGGTCAGTGGGATAATTAACTTAGTTACAGGCTTTTACGGCTACTTAACTAGGAAGATCAGCATGCTAGCTAACTAGCAACATGCAAGGTAGGAATTGACCCTAAACCACATTAATCTTAAAAGTTTAACATTAAAATCATGACTTCCTAACTAACATTATGCAATAATACCCCCACCCCCCCAATTGGATTTGTGTTGATTGTGTTTCATCTGTGTAGTGGTCAAAGTGACTATTGCTTTGGCTACACTTGCCAAAGGTCAAAGGTTTTAGACAAGGTGTCAAACTGGTGTGTTATTTCAAAACATTCTGACATATTCTGTATGTACATGTATATATTGTAACAGCCTTGCTCAAAGAAGGACAAAGAGGGGAGGTACATTAGTTGTTACGTAAGATAGATTTTTTTTTTTTGCCTGAGAAAATAAGCAAAAGATAAACCAAATAAGTAAACAGACCATATACAAAAGGGTGGAAGCCAGGCAAGAGAGTGGGAGGCTAACTATTACCAGCTAATAGTGTCATGGGCAATCAGAGCAGAAGTGGGCCGTGTGTCTGGGGTCACTGCCCAGGTGAACAGAGCCTCCCTGATAACCTGACTCCACCCAGATGGCTCCTGCATGGAGAGGCTAGAGAAGCCTGTCCAGAGGCTTGTCACATTGTACTGTATAATGTACGTATACTCGGAGATATTACCATCATCATCTTGCTGTAAAGATACATCCTATAGCATACCAACTAAGCCTACAGTGCCCTCAAAGGTGATTTGATTTTTCAAAATGGGATTTTAGCACCAAGAAATTAAACAGAGGAAAACAACATTATTTATGTAATGATATATAATATAATGTATTTTAATGTAAGTTTAAATCTAATTTCTGGGTTACTTCACATCAGTTTCAACACCTTATATAAGTGGGCATGTTGCCAATCCTGCCCAGCTTAATTCATATGAATGAACTTGTAAACAAAATGTGGAGAAACAAAGGGAAATACACACTTTATCAAAGTTGTCACTGAATCCCACGTCAACCACAATATAAAAAATGTAATCAGAACTGTTTTTAGACAGAAATCTGAAAAACGCATGCATAAAATGCAATGCAATAGTTTTTAAAATCCAATTTATTTTCCAAAAAAAAAAAAAATCCTATTGGGTCCAAAAGCCTATTTGTGTGTCAAAACTGAATTCATTGAGTCCTGGTAAAGCACGTTTTTGTCTTACTCTGTTATGTTTTTAAGCAAATAAACTTTGCTCCAGTAAGCTGCTGCAGGTTCCTTCATCTCAACATGTTAAAGGTTAGGTCATGCTACATTTAGGTTAAAGGTTAAGGAATGCACACACACACATTCCAAACTTGCATAGTTTGTTTCATAGAGATTTTTCAAGCTTGTTGGTTAAAACTCATCCAGACAGCGCAGGACTGTGCGTGGATGTTCTGAAAATGGGTATCGATCATTAATACACATATAAGATATATTGTTTTCTAGACAAACCATTTACCAAAATATTTTAAATAATCCCTTTTACTCATAGACAATAAGCATTATACAATTACTATACTATATAATATACAATAACTATACAAACATCTATGTATTTATTACCTACACAGTTTTCCTATGGTCTCTAGATGGAAGTGGAGAATAGATAGAGCCTGCAGAGGTTAACCGATGATCTCATTAATGGGGTTTTAAACTATAAACTATTTGCACTTTTGTAAAACCGTGCTCTCCACTTGGCTGTGTGATCAGTTCATCATGACTGGCTCCTCATTAGACATGAAGTTGTTTATTCAGCCGTTCCTTCCTGCTGAGGCAGCTGGTAAGCTTTTTTTTCCCCCTCAGATGTCTCAAATGGCCTCTACAGACCTCTCCCAATCATTCAGATTTGTTAGGGCTACCTAATGAGGACATTCTTGCAAATGACTTCTTTGCTTCCTGCCAGCTCCCCAGGCTCAAACGCTATTCTGGAAGGATTAAACACACATCTGTCAAATGTAATCAAATAAACATGCTCTCACTGTTTCATTATCTTGTTAGTGGTTGGGTTAATCAAAACACCAGCGACAAGTGTGTCCAGGTGGTTAACGTGGACAAGAAAACAACAGAACCAGAGTTATTTCAAAAATATTTGACATAGTCACAACTGCTATTACTAGGCAAGTTAAAAGAAGTGTTTAAAAAATGTTAAACATTTAATCTGGAAGTCAACAGAGAATGCTGTCACATACAGGTGCAACATGAAAAGTGACAAGGCAGTAAACATTGAATCTGGAAGGAAAGAAATATCACAGAAATGTTATCAATGAGAGTATTTGCCCCAGTTGAAACAGCTTTATAATGACATTAGTTTTCTTTTATTTTGAGTGTGTTCTTATGTCCTGGGGTAGGAGTAGCAATATTATTGATATATGCATAATTATAGTTCTACTTAGCCTGGTGTATAATGTCTTCTGTGGTTCTGGAGGGAGCTTTCCAAAGTTTGAAAAATAACCCTGATGATGTCATCATGGAGTAGAGCCTCCTTTGGGTCAAAAGGAGCCAGTTGAGGTGGTTTGGGGCATTTGATCAGGACGCCTCGTGGGTGCCTTCCTTTGGAGGTTTTCCGGGCACATCCAACTGGTAGGAGCCCCCGGGAGTTAAACCCAGAACATGCTGGAGAGACACCTCGGGATCCCCCAGGAGGAGCTGGAAAACATTGCTGGGGAGAGGGACGTCTGGGCTACCCTGCTTAGCCTACTGCCACCGCGACCCGGCCCCAGATACGCAGCAGAAAATGGACGGATTTATGGATGGAAATAGTTTTTGGAGCCTGACCCATACTAGGGATAAAAGTCAGGATGCATTATATAAATTAAATGTCTGAAAAAATAATGTATGTCATCACATTGATGCAAAAATCATATAAATAATCATTTTAAATATATGTCTTTTCTTTCAACATTGTCCTCAATGGCCTAATACTACCAAAAATATTAAAGGAATAGCAACCACAATATAAATGTTACGGACACATTTATACTGCCTTATGGTATACAGTATATTGCCATATTAACCAACCCTATCCTGGGGTAATTGTATTCCTGTTCTGACCAATGTATGGGATGTAATGCAGTTACTGTATGTGTGGTAGTACAGCATCAGTCTTTACATTATAAGGCAATTTAAAGACTTCCTGTGGGGCATGGGTGGCATGTTTGATTGGGCGGATGCCTTGACTACGACTACTATAAATCATTTACCATCTGGATGACTGGAATTATAAAGTGCACGGGGAAAATCTAATTACTGGCCTTCCTGGGAATACAAACGCTGTGCAGAACCTCTTTTTCCTAACAACATAATGACAGTGGCAGGAACATGAAGAGGTCTTAATCCCTCTGTAACTACTGGCCAGGTGTTTAAATGTTAGTTTAGCTTTGGCTAGCTTTCTAATGGAAAGCAGCAGGTGTAAGTCCTTTTGCTAATGGATACTTCACTTCATGTTTACAGTTCCACGAGCCTCAATGGTAATTTGATGTTCTTTTAGAAGGTGCAGACACCAATCTGTAAAGTGTTTTCAGGCACTTCATGTCCATTAGAGGTTTTCCACACAATTGCACTACATTGCCTCTTAGTTCTCATCATTGCCCTGTATTGTCAATTGTACTCTATTGTTTTTAACGTTATGCGGTGAAGCCAAAGATAATTTATAAGTTCTCTGCTTTCTCAATTCTTTGACCAATTCCATTGTAGGCTCAGATGTCATCCAGCCATCAACACCACCCTATGACAAATGCTTTATTTTCACATTTAAAACACTTAAAAGCTTGCTACTTTAAGACTGGACAAAATTATATTAATTCCCAAAACTGCCATCCTACTGTTTGTGTCAATGACCATACACGTCCCCATGATGTGGCACCCCATTATACCTATAATGTACCTTCCAATGTCCTGTTGCATGGTTCTGTGTGTTGGCTGTTTTTAACTTTAAATATTTTTTGAGGGGGATCTTTAACTGTGTGGTGAACATTAAAGAGAAAATTCAGATGATCTGTGACCAAAAACCTGGGATAGATTTCAACCCAGGAGTCTGTGGCAACATGGCATCCACTCTTTCCAACTGGAAAATCAAAAATCCCTCTTTGAATGACTGTTGGCTTGCATTTAGGCAAACTAAAGGGCAGCTATGAACCACTACCTCTGTCAGGTCAGTGTTGGAGGATTTTGGAACTTGTGTCCTGATATAGTGAAAAGATGCGATTCTCACTGACACCCTGGCAAGTGATTTCATGTCAAAAGCCGGCAGTAGTGAAAATGAATCTGCTTGTGCTGAGGTGTGTTGAGTGGTCAAGCTGAGGTATTCATGCAGATCGGGCAGCACAGCGCTATTTTGGTACTCATTCTTGCGTGAAACTGCACTTACGTCTCTGCTTAGACTGCTTCTTTCCCCTAACACAAAAACAAACTCTAAGTTTCACAAAGACATACTAATTCTATGGGTTCCTCTTCCTCTCTTACTAAGGCTCTGTCAACGTTCTTGGACAAGGAGCTCATTTTTTGTTTTTTATTTTTTATTTAGTAATTAAAATTACTGCACTGTGGGGTCATTCCAGCTGATTGTCAACTCTTGCTGCCTATTCGAATGATGCAAGGTGTCGATATGAGAGAGCTTTGAAGGACATTTGCTTTGGGGCTTTTTAGCAGAGTCCCAGACAAGAATGGTGCTGCCTCTCTTTGGGAGAAGACACATTCACATGACTCAGCTGAGAGCGTCACTGATGAGCATGGCAGTGAGCATAACGCTGCCCTCTCTGTCATGAATGCTCTCCTGTGTTGTAATTAATTTCCCAGGCCAATTCATGCCTAACATTGGGGAATGTGAACAGTGTGAGCTAATTGCATTCTTGACAATACACTTTTCCCCTTGGAATGCAATTTCTCTGCTTCAACTGATGTCCCCGGTCAGATCAGAGAGTGGTGAATCAAAGCATGGAAGCAGCTTGAGTCCAAAACAGTGTACACTTACTTTTACACAGACTATGAGGTGGATCTTGACTTGTTAAATGTGGCACTTGTCATGGAGGAAGATACCTCCTTCCTATCTGAGTTAGAGAGATGGTTCACTTGACTTTTAGCTTCAGTATTTATAATTATTGTGGAGAATTTTTGAGCACTGACATCAAACATCTCTTTCATGATTTTCTGTCTTGACACATGTGCTCTACTGGGCTGACGTAGAGGAAAACCTGGAGATAAGCAGTTACCTAAAATATTAATTTATTAACTTGGCAAAGTACTCAAATGAGATCAAGACAATTAGCATAAATCATTGTGTGTGTGTGTGTGTGTGGTTGGATTCTCTTGCTCTAAAATTTTTAGTCCTCCAAGAGCAGTTTCTGATATTATGTGGAGCTTTTGGAGACCAATTTAGTGCCTCTGGGACAGAGCCTGCAGGTCTGCTCAATAGTACTAAAGGGCTAATCCACACTAATGAGTTTCCTTGTGACGCAAAAAATAACTGTGAGGCAGGATGCTTTATTATACATTATCCAATATTGTTACATAAGGGGAATTAGAAGATGGCCAGAGACCAACAGTCCAGTAATTAGCTCGCAGAAACCGGATGGACACTACTGAATTCTGTGGGAAGGTTTAATTTATCCACGGAGAGAGCTCACTGTGATACTATTCCCTTATAAGAAAGGCATTATTTTATCCAACCATATATTAAATATGAAATGAGCAGGATCAAAACTATTCTCTTGGTTAAGTCACATATATAACTCGTCGTTGCAGAGACTTAGGAAGTGATGTTTAGGTCTGATAACAAGTCGGAGACAAAAAACGTAACTTTGGTATTTACCGACACACGCAGTGTCTAATGGGGAAATATCATATTTAAACATATGAGGGAGCTGCTGTAAAACTGAGCCTGTAAATTCTTTGGCTGTTAGATGGGATATTGATGAATATAAGAACATATTTTGTTTAGACTGTGTCACAGTATTGTTGATTCAGTTCTGGATTGTTTGAGGCTGTAGTTTTGTGTTATTTAGCAACTTTCTGTGAAGTGTCTGTTTTGGAGGGGAACAGTTGTTTCCTTTTCAATGAGAACTTTGTCTGCATTTGGCATTTGACCCTGGTCCCCTTTCCATCTTGAGTGAATGAGTGCAACAAAGGCTGTTTGGCCACTTTAGGACAACTTAATTAGTTGCTTCAAAATCACATGGGTGTCATAACACATTGCTAACTGGTAATAATGTTACCTAATGAAATATGACTCACTTATGAATATTCATTGTCTTTGAAACTGTGATGAAATTTGTTTTTGTCCACTCTACATGTGAGTGAAGTAGGTACTGCACATCTTTGGAACCCATGCCTCTCATAGGCATGAGAAATGGCACCACATTCAAAATTATATTTTAATAACAGAAGCACTGATGAATTATGTTTAAATTCTCTGACCATCATAATTACACACCTTGTAATATCAGGGGATTTACAGTAAGTGGGTCCACGTGCACATACCATATTAGTTCTCAAGAACATGAGACATGACATGTCAGGGAGATTTTTCTTTCTCATTGTTTTAAGGTCCCACTTACCCTGCTCAAAGAATGAATTTGCTACAAATTATGCTACCAACTGATCCAAATTCCTGGCAGTTTTTTGTGAATTAAACACATGTATTACGATACATTAATGTAATTTGTGTACACGCCCTTTTGTTGGCTTGCTGTAAGTGACGTAGGGCTTCTGATTGGCTAGCGGTTTGAGGTAAAACATTTGACTGGCCAATAGACTATGATCAAGTGCTCCCTCAGTTAATACAGAAACCCATGGGGAACATATATAAAACCCTGTACTGTGGGGAATGTTCAGCAGATTCACAACTGAGTCTATCAATTAATTCTTCATTACCAGAAGATCTATTATCTTACGGTGAGTATAGATAAAATACTATTTTTTTAGTTGGTGGTGCAAATTATGCTGTCACTGTTATATCAGATCAGGTTTTTGGAGAAGGTGAGGACTGAGTTGACTGGATAACCAACTATGCTGGTGGATACTGGTTGCTAACAGAAGGGAGATTTGTGTTACCTTGTTTGGTATTGTATGTGTTTTCTACAGGGAATCATGATAATGCTGAAACTCTGGACTCTCCTTTTTGCCTATACGCTGATCATTTGTCAGCTGTACGTCTCACAGGCAGCTCCGTCCAGGTGAGAGCGGTGGCATTATTCCTAAAACTATAAAATATATTTCCTTTTTAAAAAAAGTTAGGATTGTGTCTGACATTTTTTATGATTAACATTATTTCTTGTTTACCATAAATAATCAAATATATATGATTGATTGATTTTAAATCTATAAACTTAATTTCCTCAAAGTCCCAAAGATGTCCTTATAGATCAATTATAAAAATAACTTCCTGATTACATCAGGTTGTTTTAAGTTTGCCTTGTGTCCCTTTATCTGTTACAACACTGGTTTTAAACCAGTGTTTGCAGTAGAACCAGAGAGATCAATATGATTGTGTATTTTCAGAACTAGTAAGGAGTCCATGTCAGATGGAGTCACACTATTGAATGATGATGCGCAACAGTTACTCAGAGCTATCAAGGAGTTCATTCAGATAACTTCAGATGAGCAAGACCACCAAACAGCTGATGGAAACAGGTATGGCTTTTGATATTTTTAGGCATAGTTAACCCTAATAATGATGATTTTATCTATCTAAACTACCATAAGTTAAACAAAATATAACACACGTTTGTTTATAAGCCCAACAGCTCCAACTTTGGTGTTTAGTAATTATCAAGGTATATAGTGAAATTCATGTAAATCTACTCTCTGTCACAATCCCTTAATGCATGGGCTGAAGTTATTCATTCATTCATCCATTCATTCAGTTTTAAATGATGTGCCTGCAAGAGAGTGTCATTGGTCAGAAAACTGAAGAGAGCATGATATCAAAGAACATGAGATAACATGCATGATAGATGTACAGAAAATGAAACTGAACAATAGCATGACAGCTCGACTACAATATTTTGTTTAACGAGATATCTTCATATGCCTGTTGGATCTGTCAGCATGCATTTGAAATGTTAATTTAACAGAGCTTTTTTGGTAAACGCATGACATTTTAGAAATAAACATCATGCATGTAATTATTTATATTTATGTGCATGTCAAGGTTACTGTAAGCCTGTTTCTGCATGTTTGTCTCTGTCTCTAACAGCTTGGATAGACCCATGTCTAAGCGCTGCACCGGCTTAAGCACTTGTGTGCTGGGCAAACTCTCCCAGGATATTCACAAACTACAAACCTATCCCCGCACCGACGTGGGAGCAGGGACGCCCGGCAAGAAGCGAAGTCTATCTGAGCAATATGCAAACTACGGCAACTCATACAATTAGAAATTCTCAGTTTTTAGCTCATTTATTCTTCTGTCTGTCTGAGTTTACTTTTGTATGTTCATCCAGCTGTATCCATTCACAAGACTGCTGATGCATGTGGATCCTATTTGTCTGACTAACTTAAAAATAATAAAACAGCCTTGCTTTAATTTTCCACCGGCGGACATTAGATTTTGACAGAGACTTGAAAATTTGGAATCAGCTACAAACAAAGTTTCTTAGGCAGTTCTCTGCAATACAATCAAATATAAGAACAGTTAAAAACCTTTCTAATGTAAAATTATTTTTCTCTTCATGGTAATTATGTTTCCCCTATAATAAAGTCATATTTTACATGGAAGCTGTTTTTTAATTTATTTAAGATTGAAAACATACATTACTCATTGAATAAAATGAAAGAAGTAAAGGGTAAGCAGAACTGTCTATAATGCACACACAATTATTGGAATATTTCCCTGTATGTATTTCCACTGTGTTTAATTTGTTGTTGATGCTAGACATTATTGTTCAAAGTCAGTCATGTAGATGTCTGATCTGATCTTGAGTATCACAATTAACTGTGTTCACTATCTTTTCCATTCTTACAAGTAATGCAACGGCACAGAAGCGGGCATGCAACACAGCCACCTGTGTCACCCACCGCTTGGCTGACTTCCTGAGTCGGTCAGGAGGACTGGGGCACAGCAACTTCGTTCCCACCAACGTGGGTGCCCAGGCGTTTGGCAGACGGAAGCGGCGCGGCCCTGTGTGAACACAAGAGCAGACACAAGGTATGTCAGCACTCCGTACTGTCATGTCAGTACTGTTGCTGGACTTATTGAGACTTATACTGTAGATAAAGTACAAGTACATGTACAAGAGGGTGATTTAAACAAAACCAATGTGTTTTGAAATCAAGCGAGAATCACAGTTAGTAGAAAGGCTTCTTACTTGAATGTTTTCACACAGAAAATGCCCTTGCTGTATTTGAAATATTTGGTGTTACAAAAGAGCAAGGGAAATCTCTCATTATATTATTGTTAAATATTTTAACCAAAATATGGCCACATGTGGAAATTGGCAGGTTCTCACTTCTACTGCTGTGAACTGTCAATCAACTGAGTTGCACCATATATTGTCCAAGTGTACAGATTTTTGTAAGGTGTTCCATTATGTATTCCTGTTGTTTATTGGGTAACCACCTATCACCACCTACATTTGAAATTTCCTGAAATTAGATATAATGATCAATTATGCCATGTTAAATAGGGACGTTTACAGGTTACTGACTGTTAACCTCGTTAAGTCTTTTTATGTGACAGCTTCGGTATGTATGAATTCTACAAAAAAAGTGTTGGTTGTGAGCCAGAAGGTCTACTGTGACTAAGGAACTTTAAGCCCCATGTCTTTCTACCCATATTTCCTTTTGCTCTCTACTGTCAATCTACCAAATGCCCCACAAAAAAACAACAACAATTTTTTAGTTTTCTGAATTTTCTGTGGCTCACATAACAAAGTTGAACATTGTGTTTGTTGTCTCTCCTCTCTTTGGCTCTCTAGGACCAAGTGCCTCCTTCGAGTGACAAAACTGCATCATCATCTGCCTACAAACACTTGGAAACGAGAGCATATATTCTTCACAAACACTGATCTCTTGTTTTCAGACTACCACCAGAAAGTTGTCAGTATTCACTGTTAGTCTGTGTAAATAGCTAGCATTGGTGTCATCGTCATCATGGAAAAGTAACTGAGACGATATTTTATTTTGCTAAGAGGGATGATTTTTTTCTGTCTTGGCCTGTGACTCAACTGCACTTCTGACTTCTGTCTGCAGTACAGTGTGTCGAACTAGAAGTCTCACTACTCTACTGTACGTCTGCACTACCAACAAAACAACTGTAGCTGTCTGGTGCCTTGATGATAACATTTCATTATAGTGCACAATGCAAGTGTGAAAACTGTACTTATGATTCTAAATATTGTAATAATTGTGTATTGAAAGCAGGAATAAATTGTATTTTAGCTACATTAGCCTTTCATGTCTTACTGTATTTTTATTCGACTGGGTGATATAAGCTGTAAACCACACTGAGCTTTCCAGCAGCACTATCGATTCATTCCAAAAAGGTGCACATAATGTAGTATGAAAAACAAGGTATGCTCAGAAAATCTAATGTTATATATGACATTCACTTTTCCGTTTTCATGTAAATAGAGAGGACATACTACATTTCTACACATACATAATTGGACCATCTCCAAGCATGATTAAAGGATAATAAAATAAAACACTTTCATGAGTTGTAAACTGGTATTTGATACTATTTTGTTATGAGATACAATGTTAAGGACATTTAAACACATTTATGTTTTATCTCTCTATACCTGGCTCATTTTGCCCTCCAGTGGTTGCAATAAGTTACTGCTTTTTCATTCGAGATGGAGCCTCTCTCAAGAGCAAGGGTCTTAAATGAGGGGTATGTTGAGCTTCTCCTGCAGCATCACATCATTGGTTTCTAATTAAGTTTTTATGTTATCATCTACTGTCTATCTCCATCTGCTAGATAGTACATTTTATAGCAGGTTATGAAAAAAAACATCCTCTATCCTCGAAACCCACTAACCACCAAACTAAATAAATCCCAATGCCAACAAAGCTGATATTTGGCCACCCCTCCTGGAACCATGTGAAACCAAAGTGCTTTTAGTAGCCCAAGCTAAACCTACCATAACCACCTATTTTATTTTTATTTATTTTTTGTCAAGACCACAGTCTTCACCTAACTTTAACCAAGCAGAAGTATTTGCCTAACCTTAAACATTTTATTTTTAGGCAGCTTGGCTGGAAGTTAGCTTAGTTGCTCTGGAGTGGACAATACAGATAAATTCTCTAACAAGGTAAATGTGATTTTATACTGTGATATGTGATATTTATATTGATATACTGTAAATGTTATATAGATATTTTTATGGAAACTTTATTGAGGAACTGTTTATGGATAAACTATCCAGAGTAGTGTTTTTGGCTAATCCACCATACTGAATGCCTGACAATTACACATTTTCATAAAATGTATAAAAATCTAATTATAGCCATAAAGCAGACCTGCTCACTGTAACATTGCCAACAACATCCCAATACACCACGAGAGATTATACAGCAAAATCTCTGATAATGTATAATGTCTCACGGTATCTATCGCCCAACCCTATTACCCTATTATAAAGTGCACAAATCATGTGCTGCAGCTGTTAAATACTAATAAAATAATGGACAGAGTTACCCCAGAGACACATCTCAGCATTTCTAAAAATCTGATGAAAATGACCCTCTACAAGAAGAGAGAGATAAAAGAGTTCACCGATTTACCATTGCACTCCTATAATGTTGTCGGATTCACAATGGACACTTGGAAAAAAAATCGTCCTTTAATTCCATGCTTCTTTCTTAATGAAAAGATGATGAAAACACGGCGCCTACATTACCCACAACGCAACTCGACTCCATTCCCTCTACAGTACAGATTCAAGCTGTAGTCTTGAGCTGCTGGACTCTATGGAGGACCGAAACTGCCATAACCAAAAATAAGTGACTCAAAAATAAATAAATGAATATGCCATTAAATGCACCAGATATAATGTTAAAAGTAAATTTGCATTTCCTCCCCTATTTATTTCCCCAAACTTATTTATTTCTGTTTAGTTTTTTCTTTGCATTCCTTTTTACATTTCTTTGTCCATTTACATTTCTGTATGCAAGTAAACACAGGTAAAGCAACAAAGCACCTCTGCACGCCGGCCACCGCAGGACGGAGAGACATGTAGCCGAGGTCCACCGCTTTCACAGGGCAGCCCGGTGCGGTGTCGGTGCTGGGAGCTGCTGAGGCGAGAGTGGCCGGTGCTGGTGGACGGTGCTAACCTGCAAAACATCCCGGAACGTCGTACGGTGGCCGGCGTGCAGCGGTGCTTTGTTGCTTTGCCTGTGTTTCCTTAATATGCATTTACTGTAGTTAATAGAAAACCTTATTTCAGCTAGCTAGCTGAGTTGGGAACAAAAAAACCCCACAGACCTGGTAACCCTGAACGCACCACGACACACTGAAAGACAGCCCAACTCATTTGCATAATGAAGCAGAAATGCATACAGAAATGTAAATAGACATGCAAAAAAGAATGCAAAGGAAAACAATAATGTAATAATTTTTCACATATAGGCTACAAACAACTGTAAAAACTGTAACAGGCCTTGATCAATCAGTTATGGAGGCTAGGCAGGAGAGGGGCGGGACTTGGTTTCACCAATTAACGAAAATCACACACACACCTGACACACAGGTGGACTTGTCGCGAAGAAAACAGTGTAATTGGCAAAACAGTGGTTTCCGGCTTCAAAGCTTGTGACAGTGGTGATAAGTTAGAAATTGTACAACGGGAAAAAAATCAATCGACCTTCAATTCCCCCCAAAATCTTGGAAAGCAAAGAAACAGGCATCGGCATCACAACACACACCAACACCTGATGCTGAAAGCCGGCGAGGACGTTAGCATGCTGCTATCACCATTCGTTACCATCATTAAGTTGGGAGTGGTGTTAATTGGTAACTTTGGCACAAAGAAACATAATTTCCTTAGACAAGGAAAAAAAAAGGGGCTTACTGTGGTTTCCAAAGGTGGCAACTATGAATGCTGTATACAGTTATTAATAAGGAACTCACAAATATTGGACTAAGAGAAGAATGGTTCACTTTTACAGTAAAGACAACACACTGGAGAGAATGAAGCAGCACCCAGCACAGACGGGACTAAAGAGACTGCACGATAATGTGACCAGAATTCATCTGACCTGAGGGAGACGTTTCATCTCAAAGTAAGTGGAGTTTTTTTTTGTTTTTTTTTTTACAAATTGCGTTACTATGCCGTGAACATAAACGCACTGAAAATGACCTTTGCTTTCTTTGCTCTTGCTGTCTAGTAGGTGCAATTGGTGGCATTTGTAACATTTAGGCATGGTTTATCAATGTTAATTGATTAACATTACATGTGTGGTTATATGTGTTTTTCACTGATAAGCATTTTTGATTCTTCGTTTTTGGCAGTTGATCAGCAATATTGTTTTTTGTCATGTTGAAAATAAATCCAAAGTTTTATTTGAAATTGTAGTTGTGTGCCAACCAGCTGTCTGTGCTTACATTGGGCTATTTGTGTGAGATATCAAGTTGGAATCAATAATAACAGTATTTATTATGGATTCAGACAGCTACTGAAAACATTTTGGCATTTTAGCACCTTTGTAAAATGCTGGAGACAGAATGGTGTCTTGTCTGTGGTGGTGCTATTGACTGGGTCACTGGGGTGACAGCATGTGGAGGATTAGACAACAATAGTCAGTGTGGTAAACTGACTGACAGAATTGTAATGATATGTAAAGATCACCACCTAGCAACCAATTATTGATGAGAATGCAGGAAGAAAGTTGATTGGTCAGATATGGTGATGTACAACATATGTGAATGAGAGGAGCTTTGAAAGTGTGAGGAACCAGAAATGACAGAGAAACTAAACAGAGTAGATGAATGAAAGAGAAAAGATCTTTCTTATTGGACTTTCATTTATAGAGATGAAGTTGTGCGCCGAGGTCTAAGCCTCTGTTGCACTAACTTTGATGACAATGGATTTCCTCATTCTGTCCTCAGAAAAGCAAAAACAAGATATTGTGGTTGTCCGTCCATATTTTAAGCTTAAATGGGTATCTGCTTCTTCCTAACAATAACTGCAACCATAGAGCATATAGTTGATGAGCATGGCTACAATGACGTCCCTCCCACAGGCTGTCGTGGTTAATCTCAGGAGGCCAATGGCTGACTGTGGAGCTCATCTTGTTCACCTGGGTCTCCCAGACTGTGAAATGTGCTTACTCTCTGCTCTTTTCCTTCAACTTGCATCCACACTGCTTCTTTTCATTTTGCACCTTCAACACTTTCACAGCACATTCCTCACACATCAGTGCATTACTGTCATTGCTGATGATTTCCATACAAAATTGTTTATTTTAGATAAGTTTAGTTCAAGTTAGTTATGTTTGATAAGTTAAATCTAGTATTGTCTCAACCAGTTTGTGTCAGTACCTGATGGGGTATATTTGATTTTGAAATGTTTTATCCATTTATCCATTCATCAGTCATTTTGTCACTCCTTGAGTCTCTTTGTAAATGCTGGGTTAGTGTACAACAGCCATTTATACTGCTATTGCAAGGAGGGAATGGTATATCTATCCTGATTGGCCAACATACACAGTACACTGCAAGCCACTGTAACGTTTGTTTCTAATACAGATTAGATGTTAGCTTAACTTTTTTTCAAGATGATATTAGCTTACTTTGTCACAGTCACAGTCGTTATTGACATGCATCTCTTTTGAGAAACCAGGAAAAACTGCTTTGTTGGTTCAACATTTGAACTGTAGAGCTCAATAAGTAATCATTGTGTGATAATGACTTTTTATCAGTTTCTGTCTTTCTTGGGATCTGATATTGGGTCCTCCACTTTTGCAGTTGTTCTGTTATAGCAACAGTCTGACCTTTTTCTGCAGAACAAAGTATTTCCCAAGGAATCATTCGTTATAGGCCTAACAGCCCCTTGAGTTTTGTCACAATTTCTCTAGAGTTCCTGTGTAACAGACCCTGAGCATCATGGCTGCTAGTCTTCCCTAATTGACATGCTTGTTCTACCAGTTGTTTGACTCCTCCATTCTAGTGTCTCTTTAGGGAGAATATGATTTTTTAAAACTTGGAATATCAGTAACAAGGAATTATTACAATATGACACAAATACACAATGCGGTAAATGTAGAACTAAACTGTAAAATAAAAAAAAATCCATCATATGTTTGAAGTTTAGCAAAGAAACTGACAGTTAATTACAAAAGCAAAACAACTAGTTACATTCTCCTACTGGTGTGTGATTGCCAGTGCTTGATAGAAAGTAAATAATGTAAAAAAAAAAAAAATAGCTAAATGTTTCCATATTCCATACTTTTTAAAATATGCAGTCTGAAGTTCTAAATGTCTGAAAACAAACTTGGACCAGGATGTGGTGGTTGAAACATGTTCAAAAGAAGGGTGTGTTTAAAACTCTCTCCCCTGAGTGTTGACCGTCAACACATATCTCAGTTGATTAGACAATGAGGGGACAATGGGGCTTCTCTTGGATGTGAGTAGCCATGTGCAAACTCCCAAACAGAACTAATGAAGGACATGAAGGCTGGTGTTAGAGTTAGTTCAGAGCCTCTGAGGAGCTGTTCGAGATGCCAGGTCTCTTGAGTGTCTGGGGACGAGCATCTGTCTCTTTCGCCTCATCACCATCTGGATGACAAACTGTGTGTCAGTTAGAGTGGCAATATCTTACTTTTCTTGTTTAGCACAGGATCACAGACTTTTTGTGCATGCCAGCTGGTTGTTTGGTACAGAACCTTCCTGTACATATGGGACAATGGAGAACTTTTAGCTTCCATCACAGCTGAGAAAGGCAACATCATCATCATCACCATCATTTGGCGTGGAGCCCTGCCTGAATATTGGCAGGGCGATGGAAGTGGATTTTAGTAAAAAGCAACTGTCCAATGCATGTTTATATCAGATGCTGACCTTTTGCTTATGCAGTGTTATTTTTGATTCATACATCTCCAAAATGTTATAAAGTTACGGCCTATCTCTATAAAGCACCACTTGTCCCATATGAGAAACTAGAAAGTGTTTCTTTACACCAAGTATATTAAATTGTGTATACATTATGCAATTTTACCTTGAAGACTTTGAAGTTTAACTGAGAGCAGTGCTCTTTTCTACAGAAATGTCGTGTTTCACACTCTGTTACCAACATTTGCTCCTGGAAGCTACCCACTGCAATGACATCTGATTGTCACTAAGCTGCTGGAGTAGTTGGGGGTTAAGTGCTTTGCTCAAGGGCACCTGAGTGGTGTGATGAAGTGATAAGCTCTACACTCTCACTTTCGTCACCCAGATTTATTCTGCCAGTCCAGGGATCAAACCAGATACCTTCTGGTTTCTAACCTTTTAGTCACCAAAATGCACTTCCAATCACCACTACACAATGTTTCCATGCAATTTCTTCTCATGTGCTATTTAGTATTAGTATTTCTGCATTTATATCTGAATTGAAGTTAATTTCACCATCTTTTTTTCATCTCATAAAGAATTTAACATCAATAATGATGTGATATCACACAAAATGCAATTAGGACATCCCTCATCATGGCGTAATGTGCACTGACATATGTTAAACTGACATATTTTAAACCCCAGGACAATGTATGGCAGAATACATATAAGGTGCAAATGCATTACATCAAAACCTGCAATCTGCTTCTCTTTGCGCTGCAATGCCACCATGTGGCTAAATATGTGTGGTGATAGCATGCAAAGTTGTGCTGTGCTGCATGTACATGAGGGATTCGTAGTGGTCAGGGAACGGAGGTAGCAAGTGGTAATGTGCGTAAATACTTATTGACATGGAGCTAAGTTTTAGGGAGGTTGAGCCGCTGGCACAGTGGAGGTTAATTTACTTTATAATGAATGGGCTCAGCAGCAGATTGCTCAAGAAGTAATTTATCAAACCTCAAATGTTTTGACTATGCAGTTTCTAGTTGTTTTTATACAGAACCATGATAATCCAGTCATGGTAATTAATGTTCTGATAACCTGTGTGCAAAATATTTGATTAACAATATTGATACACACTAACATTTTGGATATCAGGATTCTCTCAAAAGATATACTAACCTTCTCACTTTGCATCACTGAGCTATTTCATCTCTTCCTGTGTGTGCCTGTACACATAGGGCTTAGCAACAGGCAACACCTGCTGTTTGTGTCATGCAATTTCAGGTAATTTTCAGTACATGATCGGTTAAGTCAGTTTCTAGCCGAGAGTTGACTTTTACAATACAGTAAAAGTCAATAATGTAGTGGATTGACACTGATAATTGATCATCGACCAATACACTCATACTAAGAAACCTTTTGATCATAAACGTATTTGTCTCACCTCAAGGCTAATGCTGAGATAAAGTATACATAGCATTGAATGGATGTTGAAGGATGAACTTTCTACTAAACCGTTGTCTTCACCTGCATCAGTTTGATAACATAAAAATATATAAATCCTTTGGCCTTAATCTACTCCAACACCAATTTGATTTCAACTTTGTTCTCTGAACCTTTCCACATGTCCCTGCTTCTTATATAGTAGTTAATCTGTCCATACAGTACATCACTGACATGTTGTGCTGAATGTGTGTTCATTCAGTGAGACCATCTATGCTAATGTGGTCAAGACGTTTGCCAAACACACACCAATAAGTATTCCCAGTTCCGAAAATACATGCTGCTGGCTTGAAGAGCCTTTTCAATAATACAACGGTTTCATATTATATTCATAATGCGCTGCGGTGAACACTGCAACCAAGTCTGCTGGGTTTAATTTTATGTAATTTCAGAGCCTAATTTGGCTTCCTACATGTCAGTGGTAATGAAACTTTTGTATTTGATCTAGATACCCTCCAGTTGGATTTTCACAAAGACTGTCAAGATTTCAACATGAACTTTGTGCATAGCATTAAATCCAAAGAGAAAATCAGGGCTCTACGCTCACATTTATTTTTAGGGGCACTGTCATTTAAAAAAAAAAAGATCCAGTTGAAATCTGTAGTTTGAGAAGACAGAAACAGTTTAGAGTGGCTTGCTAATCACTGTTCACAACCTGTAGCTACAACCTGAAAATGAGGACTTAATTCAACCTCAAATAAGTTGTTGTGCCAAATATGCTCAGTCAATAAATATAAATATATATGAAAGATATTAAATGTTGATTAAATATGTATTTACACATGGAAATAACAGTATTAGCCTTTTGACTTTGGTACACCTTATTTTCCAAAAGCTAACTTGCTCCAAATACTGAAGATCCTGATTCAGAGCTAAAAGTTGATGCCCTTAATTTATTGATATGATATGAATGAAATATTAACTGGGAGATTTTGACTCCTGAAATTGATGTGACACGATCAGCTGATGAGAAGATGAATCGCTCCGTTGGATTTGTTGGAACTACAAAAACACTCATGATTGTGCAGAAGTGTTACAGAGTGATGCTTCTTTTACATCATGAACAATCTTTGGCTGAGTACAGCAGTGGATAGGAAACTGCGGGCAAAGCAGTTGAAAACATGGCTTTTTTCTGCAAGTTTATGCTTGTTGAACAGGCATTTTGATAAGTTACTCTCATTGGCTATTAACTCGCCAAGGTTTTTTTGCAGGTACAGTAACGAGTTGTCGTCAGCTCGAGGGAAAAGTTATTTTTCACTCTCTCCTCCCTGGCCTCTCAGTATGTGTGTGTGATTTCAACAAAGGAATATAGGTTTTCTAAGATCTTTCAAGATTCTAATTGCTTACTACTATTATTTTCCCAGCCTTATAGTCTCTACTTTTCCAATGTAAATGTTACTCAAATAATAGCTGCTTATTATATATCCCACTGACCATCAGTGACCAATTTCAAATCAAAAGCAAAAAGTATCTTCTATCTAAAATGTGTAATGTCTTTTCAGATACTCAAGGTGGCAGCAAAGAGCCATACAACTCTTCTTCTCAATTAATCAATTTTTCTATTTCTGAAGTATATTAAAAACTGTTTACTGTTTTCTATTCTTCTGTGCTAGATTTATGCAGTACATAATTAATGCAGAGGCCTTTCCTTTCCGGTTGTAAAACTGTCTAATCAAACAAATTATTCCAGTAAGAAAAAAATTCATGGAATGGCTTAAAGTGGTAACTAAATTAAATTGTCTACGAGGTGAGGATAATTGGTGATATCGCAGGGTCCATGATGAACATTTTGAATGCTAAATGGCAGTATGTTGTTTAATCTAAAACTATCATTTTTTCCCTATAACTCTATAGAGTTGGTCTGTGAATATGTCAATATCTTCATGTGCTCTGCAGTAAAAACACAAATTCTTATTTGCAGTCAGGTTGTCATTATTGTTAACCACTCTACCTTAGTTTTATTACATTCATTATTTTAGCAATTTTGTCAGCTAAATCAGAATAATACCATGAAGTCAATTCCCTGTCATTTTAATAATGAATGAATGCATTGTGACAGTTCCATTGATTATTGAGTTGAAAAAAAATCATCATATCGATGAATGCTGTCATACTTATGATAAGAGGCCTTCACTCTTATGCTTAACTCCAGATTTCTTGACCCCCTGGTTACCAAACGCATGCCATCACAGCCCTTTTGGTCACATTCAAAACTTCTTATGTTTTTGATGTGGTTTGTCACATTGTTTCTATTAGTGCTATACAAATAAAATTATTATACCATCATGAAAATAAAAATTAACTTATGTTAGCAATGGCTACTTTTAGTGTACACTTAAACCTCTCTCTTTTCTCCTGTTGGCTATAGGCCTGTAGTCAGAAGTGTAAAATGTTAATGACAAATCATTCCTCACCCTTGGAAAGTTTTTTTTTTCCTAAATTGACACTTATAATGATACCAGTTTAACACATACAGTTGTTAACCATGTTAACCAGTTCCAGACCTCCTATTAATCTGTTTTACTCTCCCACATAAACACAAAATAACAGGCAAAATGGGAAATAAAGGGGAATCTATTTGCAGTTGCTGATCCAACAATTTCAATCTCTGCAATTACTGGCTTGTGTTCCTGTTACTAAAACACAACCTTGTATTTAAAGCCTGGATGGCTTAACTCACAAATTCTGTACATCTGAACGAGCCTTTTCCATTAAGTTCCTATTACGTAGCTGTATACTGTAACTTTATGGTCACCCTACACAGAGAATTCTTTCTGTTACAACTATTGTACAGTTAAGACGCCATCACACATCCCGCCTTTGCCATCATATCACACAGCACACGCCACAGATAGACGCTCACATGCTGCTCATATTGTCTCCCAGCCACACTTTCAACTTCAAAGCCCTGCTCACCCTTGTGTCTCAGGAGGAATGGAGGCACCACAGCAGCCAGCCTTCACTGCTTTGCCATGGTTAACTATGACCGCAGGCTGGAGCACCTCCCCATGCCTCCTAACACCAGGGGTGGTGGAGGGGGGAGTTAGTGTCCTGTCGCTCCACAGCACACTGCCTCGTGCCTTGCCACCCCATAACCTGTCCCTGCAAAACAGAGGTGCATTATGCACCCTGTTACAAGGCTACACTTGTTGAAAACAGTGTTTGTATAAATGAAAAGCATAGGTAACCTGTGTACCAATGTGTGCTTGACCCGGTTGGCTCAGTATGAATTTATTAATGAGAATATTGCTATAAATAATCACTAAGAAAAATATCTAAAGAAAAAAGTTTGTGTGTCAGAAGGCTGGAAGGTTGAATTGCATACCTTTGGTAGGGAACATCAGGCAGATAGTCTAAAATGGCTGAAAATTAGAATTTTTAAACAATGTCTTTATGTGTGATGTGTTTGTAGGCACATTCTCGCTTTGCTCATTTCTGGAAAGTGTCCTCCCTGTTGGTTGAAATGGTGGTGTTCAGCTCAAAGGAACAATGTGGTGGATTTACTTTATTATGAACAAAGCCTTTGTCTGAGGTGCTCACATACTGAACAGGGGTCCAGAGTCCAAGAGCAGCTTTGAACTATCAGGTCAAAGACATCACAGAACTGACGCGCTGTTTCGCATTCATCTTGTACCTCACACAGGAGGCCCGTCACATTTGTCCTTTTGATTGTCCTCCATTTCTTTAAAGGTCTGGCTGGAACCATAGGTCACCTGGAGGCTTTTATGTGGAGAAAAACAAACGTGTGTTCTTATTCTTACTCTTCACTTTAGGGGAAGAACTGCAGAGGGGTGAAGGCTTCCACTTGTTAGCATGGCTCCCTGCCACAGCAAAGAACAACAATTGAAAGTGTTCTCTCCAAATCAGAACGGCCGATTACATTTTTGCAAGAAAAAAACACTTTAATTGAAACACCAAAAAGGCCTTGCACATATCAATAGAAAGGTGGGCATGGATATGAAACCCACTGTCATGAAATATGCAAAGCAAGCCCACCACAGAGAATAGCTGAAAACACAGGTTCTTTTGATGTTAAGTCCTTTGGTTGTGCATGTCTTCATTCAACTAGCCTGTGGATGTTTTAACCTTCTGTAAAACTTGCTCCAGCACTGCACTCTCCCTCTCTACATCAGAGTAACGTGGATCTGCAGTTCTGCCCATGATTTTTATTTCATGAACGCTGTGTTTCTCTTTGCCAAGGTTTATGAGTGCCCACCATAGCAGTTCACTCTCATGTTATGACTGTAGACACCAACATTCAGTACCGATTGCAATTCGGCTATTCATATCTCAGGTGTTTATTGCTGGTTCTGTTTTTACACACAATGTTTTGATGGCCTCGGTTGTGTTATGTTGACAGTTGTGCCTCAGGCAAAGTTCATTGCCTGTATTGATAATAAAAAAACATTTTGGACAGGTGAGGTACTTCAATAAAATAATTAAATGTAAAAGTATTACAGTTAAAAAGAGATGACTTTGTTTGTAGGTAACATTTTTTCTGTTTCTCTTTTGCACACACACAGGCACGCACAGACACTCTCTCTCTCAAACAAACAAAATAATACAAATGGGACTAATAATCAATCAACCGTGGAACACGTATCCTTTGACTCCAGGCTATAATTGCGTGGGTGAGCCTATGTGTCTTGCGCAGAATTGACTGTATGAGTTTTGACGATCCATTCTCAGATGAGAGGAAGCATGTCAGTTCACCGAGCATCACAAAGGGCAGATGAAACTCAATGCTACACATGCTAGAGCAGATAATTACAGAAAAATATCTTCATTCAATCATTTTCTTTGTGATATGTAGGAGTCTCCTGTTGGAACTGTAAGGACCAGGCAGGGTCCCAGCAGTGAACTAGACACTGCTGGTCTTACAGGCTTTAGACGCTCCTGAAGAGAAGAAGCTCAGGATTAGTTAGTATTCACTGGACATAACAAGGCCTTTGATGTAGCCAGTATTCTCTTTACTCACCCGGAGCATCAACATTTAATGAGACCTGATATCAGCCTTTTTAGGAGCTGTGAATATTTCAGATAAAAGCAAATTGTATTCACCAATACCAACAGACCACGAGGTGGTCAGAGGTTCATTGTCACCTGTGTGTTCTAAGTGATGTACTGGAGGTATGCCTTTGTGTAATGGGATATGTTCATTAAAACAGGCCCATTTCACTCTCTCTTAATCAGCACCACATATGTCATGGGAGGATACTGCCTGGAGCTAAAAACCAGTGCATAATTTATAACTCCAGGTCAGGCTGTGCAATGAGTTCATATTATCTCAACAAAGATGAATTACTCTCCCATCATTCCATATTTACAATTATGTCTTGATGTGCAGCTCATTTAGCACACAATAGTGCAATAATCCTCTAGACGAGATTTCAACATGTACAAATCTTAACATCGGTTATTCGTCTATCAGTGCACATTTAAATGATCTCTTAATTCAAGCACCTTTCTCTTCTCCAAGTCTTCAGCATCCCATCTAACACAATTTATGTGTGTGTGTGTGTGTGTGTGTGTGTGTGAGAGACACACACACAGAGAGGGTGAATAGTGTGCAAGCAAGTGTCACAGTGAGCTGTGACACTGCAGGTGTTTAAACTGTGGTGATGTAATTGGTCACAAGGGGAATAAAAACAAGAGCTTCACAGTCCTTGATTTGATCCCTTGGTTATTGATTTCTCAGTCTGCTTCTAACAGAAATAATTGCCACATGTAATGTATTATTCAATTACAAGACACTGCTCTCAAGTTTAGGTTTGATGGTCCTTTTTGAATCAGTGAGACCTATAGATAATTCAACACTGTCAGCCCATTAAGCCGCGAGAATATTAAAAGGTATGCGTTAATCCTGCCTATTTATTAGCGAGCGTGACATTCACCAGTACTCAAAGTTTCCCATTTTCAGCCTTTGTATAGTTGAAGGAAGTGGGCTTAACTTTGGTTCAGATTCAGGCATATTCTATTATTGTGACTCTTAAATCTGCTATATAAGCTATTTTAACTGTTCTTTGAAGCCAAATCAAAATAATGGAAACCACACTATTACACCTGTGATGAGGTGAGAGTCTGACATGGCCTGTTTCTAAAGGCTTTGTGATATACAGTAATCATTTGTATCACAGTATAGACGGTAATGTGAATTGTGAACAAAACCAACATTTTTGATGGACACATTTAAAATATAAAAACACAAAATTGTACAACCATGATCAGCAAAGACAGTTGGGACTATGCTCATCATTTTATGTTATTGTCGTAGCACTCAGATATTTTGGATAGGCACATGTAATTTGGAAGTAAGAAGTCTTTTCTCCTCACCACATTTTTAAAAAACTTCTTTTTTTCTTTCTGTTGTGAGAGAAGCAAAAAAAATAATAATCAAAACTGATCCAGAAATGGTTGAGCTATTACAAAACATAGTCACAGATAATTTCAGATAAAGTTTATACTCTGCTTCATTCAAGCAAAAAGAAAAAACACAAAACAGACTGAATATA